>OZ020541.1:19096965-19210482 GCA_963971435.1 Lasius platythorax | reverse complement strand
AATCCTTTGAGAATATATCTATCTACAAAGTTAACATGTTTATTTTCACAGAGGAATTGATACGTTCATCCAAATGATTTCCAAACGGTTCGGCAACACCTACACGACCTTGATGAAGTCATGGATCAACAACAAGAAGAAGAACTGTACTGCTAATCAACAACTAATTTTCTTACTTCGATGCAGAAGTTACGATTTAATTCTGTCACATATTAATAAGTTAAATGTTGACATCATGTTTTATAGTAGTAGCATCAATCGTACATTTGAAAATATTACAAAGAAATATCGGTACAGATTGTTGAATTTAAAAATTAAAGACCTTAATTTAAACTTAAATTACTTGCGTGCTAATGTCAGAAAAATTGAAAAAAGTCTTTTAGAAGGTTTACCACGAGATTTAGTATTTTGATTTTTTGAACTTAATAAACGTAAGTCTTTAGCATTTAACAATAAAACAAAAACTAATCTAATTAAAAAATTTAAAAATTTCACCGTTAAGAATAATACAGTTTTGAATCTTTTTAACAATATAGACAAATCGGGATGGTTGATTAACATTAGTAATAAGATTATTCCTGAAAGAGTTTCTGAACTTTTGAGCCTTGGTGACAATTTTGGATTACCGTTACATCAATCTTACAAAAATGACCGTATTGATATTTTGCTTGAGACTCTGAAGAATTTCGAAATCAATTATAGCCGCATCCCTAATGGATCGGTTGAAACGACTAGAATTTCGGTCGCTAATTCGCTCCAGAGATTCCTCTGTGAAAATAAACATGTTAACTTTGTAGATAGATATATTCTCAAAGGATTCTCTCTCTGCAAAGAATTCTTACGTAATAATGATGATTTGTTTGTCACTAAGGCGGATAAAGGTCAAGTCACGGTAATCATGGACAGAATTGATTATGTGGAGAAAATGGAATCTCTATTAAGTGATCAATCTACTTATAAAGAACTAAAGAAAGATCCGACAGGAAAATTAACTAATAAAATTAATACAATTGTTAAATCGTGGCGAAATAACGATTTAATCGACGATTCTACATATAAAAAATTGAACTCTACAAATGGTAATTTACCACAATGTTATGGTTTGCCTAAGATTCATAAAACTGGTTTTCCAATACGCATTATTGTGTCGTCACTTGGTAGTCCGTTATACAACGTCGCGAAATACATTTATGATATATTACAGATTTCTATTTTGGAACCTAAATCTCATATCAAGGATGGTTGGACATATGCTAATAATATGAAAGATAAATTTATTAATGATGACGAAATGATAATTTCACTTGATGTTACCATTTTATTTACTAATATTCCTAAAGAATTAGTTTGCTGTTACTAAACGTTGGAATTATATTGCTCCTAACACGAAATTTAACTTATCTCAGTTTTTATACGCGATCGAAACGGTTTTAGATTCCACTAGTTTTTCTTTTAATGGACAGTTTTATGAACAGATCTTTGGCAGTCCTATGGGATACCCCTTGTCACCTATTCTATCAGATATCGTGATGGATGATTTAGAGACGCATTACTTAAGTTTGTTGAGTTTTAATGTTCCGACGTATTATAGATATGTTGACGACATTTTTACCATTGTTCCACGCACAAAGGTTGACGAGATAAAATTGACCTTCAATAATTATCATCAGCGTCTAACATTTACGCACGAAATTGAGTCTGATTCTTGTATTAGTTTTTTGGACACGACAGTCATTCGTTTGGATGGGAGGCTTTTGACTAATTGGTATAGGAAACCTACGTGTTCTAATAGATACATTAATTTTCATTCTAATCATCCGTTTAAATATAAAATGAACACCATTTATAATCTTGTTGATCGTGCTATTTTATTATCAGACGGTCGGTTTCATTGTAAGAATATTGATACTGTGAAACAGATTTTATCCAATAATTTTCCCAACACAAATTATTAATCGTTACGTTCACAAAAGACTTAATTTTTTAAAACATCGCGATAATGGAAATATGAACACACAAGGTGATAATTACATTTCTCTACCGTTCGTTGAAGGCTTGAGCGATGAGATTAGTCGTGTTCTTAAAAATATTGGTCTTAATGTTGTCTACAATGTACCTAAAAAACTTAGTACATTGATTAAGCGTGGCAAGGATAGAATGCCTATTAACAACAGGACTGAAGTCGTTTATAAATTAGATTGTAAAAATTGTAACGCTTCATACATTGGCCAAACGAAAAGACATTTAGGTACCCGTGTCAAAGAACATTTTAACAACATAAAATTGCACGCAAGTAATTTTTCTGTCATTAGTAAACATAAATCGGAATTTAATCACGACTTTGATTGGTCAATGCCGATTATTTTACATAATAAAAAACATGTGAGAAAGAGAGAAATCGCTGAAATGTTTTTTATTAAAAAATTTGACAACACTATCAACTTACAAAAGGACACTGAGAATTTTGTAAAAACGACTTTGTTATAGGTGGGCGTATTAATTTATTAACTTTGAGACCGATTATAAGTAAGAGAATAGTTTTTATTTTCAATTGCACACATCTCGTATCTCTCGCGCCGACAGGACAACATCTCGACTTTTTTTTTTTCATTACATAGCAACGTTATGGCAACAACGTACGCGCGATAACTCGCTAATCCCGCGCGTAAATATAAAATTTGAAATAAAATAAAGATAAATAATTAACTAATTGGTAATATTTTATCGCTAGTCAAATAAATTCAAATAGAGAAATTTTTACAAATTGACCAATACCAGCAAATAAACGGGCGACGTTGGAAGAATATTTTTTAGGGAGAACGTATCTCTTGGTTTAAGATTACAAGATTCCCTTAATCTTCCTCCAACCATACCGTGAATAAATAGGCTAGAAAAATATAGGTCCGAAAAGTCGCTGAAGCAGGAATCGAACCTGCGTCTTTCGCTTGCCGGGCGACTGCTTTAACTATCTAAGCTATTCAGACCCTTTCGATCCTATATTTTTCAATTGCCTTTTAATAGATGTTAGTAAACAATAATTTGAGAACGTTTTACCGGCTCTCGACGGTGAAAGATGTAAATTCTAATATTGTGTGTTAGCTCCATAATTAGGTCCAGGAGCAAATTAAATTAACTAATTGGTAATTTTTTATCGCTAGTCAAATAAATTCAAATAGAGAAATTTTTACAAATTGACCAATACCAGCAAATAAACGGGCGACGTTGGAAGAATATTTTTTAGGGAGAACGTATCTCTTGGTTTGAGATTACAAGATTCCCTTAATCTTCCTCCAACCATACCGTGAATAAATAGGCTAGAAAAATATAGGTCCGAAAAGTCGCTGAAGCAGGAATCGAACCTGCGTCTTTCGCTTGCCGGGCGACTGCTTTAACCATCTAAGCTATTCAGACCCTTTCGATCCTATATTTTTCAATTGCCTTTTAATAGATGTTAGTAAACAATAATTTGAGAACGTTTTACCGGCTCTTGACGGTGAAAGATGTAAATTCTAATATTGTGTGTTAGCTCCATAATTAGGTCCAGGAGCGAATTAAATTAACTAATTGGTAATTTTCTAGCCTATTTATTCACGGTATGGTTGGAGGAAGATTAAGGGAATCTTGTAATCTCAAACCAAGAGATACGTTCTCCCTAAAAAATATTCTTCCAACGTCACCCGTTTATTTGCTGGTATTGGTCAATTTGTAAAAATTTCTCTATTTGAATTTATTTGACTAGCGATAAAAAATTACCAATTAGTTAATTTAATTCGCTCCTGGACCTAATTATGGAGCTAACACACAATATTAGAATTTACATCTTTCACCGTCGAGAGCCTGTAAAACGTTCTCAAATTATTGTTTACTAACATCTATTAAAAGGCAATTGAAAAATATAGGATCGAAAGGGTCTGAATAGCTTAGATGGTTAAAGCAGTCGCCCGGCAAGCGAAAGACGCAGGTTCGATTCCTGCTTCAGCGACTTTTCGGACCTATATTTTTCTAGCCTATTTATTCACGGTATGGTTGGAGGAAGATTAAGGGAATCTTGTAATCTCAAACCAAGAGATACGTTCTCCCTAAAAAATATTCTGCCAACGTCGCCCGTTTATTTGCTGGTATTGGTCAATTTGTAAAAATTTCTCTATTTAAAGATAAATAAACATATCGCCTACAATTTAAGCAATATTTATGATAGATTAATAAAGGTCGTTTAGTCTTTCTTAGTATGTTTGACGGAGAGGTTGACATAATGCAATCTTGACATAGTGATTTCCTCATTTCTCGCAATTTAACAGCTAACTAAAATACTGTATGTATATATTTTTCGCTTATTGTTGTTATCAGTCTACAGCACGTTATTTACTTCATATAATTTTTCAGTTCACTTGATAAGGACTAAAACCCATGGTCGAAACGTTGTGATCCATTTTAATCAATAAATTGCCAGTTTGGTCGATTAAACCTACGTCTTTTAAGAAAATACAAGATCACAATTCTAAGTCTGGAAATGATCGTCAAACGTGGCTATATTATGGAGTAAGTATTAATATATTTTAATTATCTTCTAGCATTAAAAGCACGAAGTATTATTACTTTAAATACTTCTATAGCAAATGGAAGTGATATTTGGTAAAAAACCATGGGTGAAACCATTATGTACACAGTCATCAACTGGAAATAATTTAGATGAAGAAGTAACAGCCACAATTGTTCATGAGCCTTGTAAGTTTTCGTTAAATAAAAAATCAACGTTATATATACATACATATATGTATACAGGGTGTCCCAGAATTGATAGTAGTAGAAAAGGGGTATATTCTACAGGTAATTATTCTACAGATAAAAGGTTATATTCAAAATAAGGTAAAATTGTCCTATGAACATGGGTCCGGAAACGCACCCTCTCTGAGCTACAGCCCTCCAAAGTTTCCCGAAAAAACTTGATTTTTCTGTATATCGTCTAAACTTGTGCTTTGAATTTTATGAAAATTTGTACATATATATTTGTACGTATTTTTGTGCGTTTTATTCATTTTTGGTGTCAAAATTGTTCAGAAAAATTTCGAAGGGAGTTTTAAGGGGGGGCTACATTAAAATGTAGCCAAAACTTATGTGTGGATGCAATAAATTTAAAATACGTTAACATTTTATAACAGAAAAAAAATAAACATTTTTTTACTCTTAGAATTTTTTCATACGACGAACCGTTTTCGAGATAATCGACCTAGGAATGAAGACGCCTGATTGTGTATGACAATTTTTGACACCAAAAATGAATAAAACGCACAAAGATACGTAAAAACTCTGTTTTTGTTCTTTTGTAAGCTACTGCTTGTGAATTGAGCGGATAGTGCGCGCGAAACTCACCCGTAGGGTGAGGCGTAGAGTACAGACGTCTTTATTCCTAGGTCGATTATCTTGAAAGCGGTTCGTCGTATAAAAAACTCTAAGAGTCAAAAAATGTTTATTTTTGCTTCCTCATAGAGGAAGCTCTATTTTCGTGAAAATTTTTTTTTATTTTTTTATGTCAATGTGTTCAGAATGTTCTAAAACGTCAAAAAATCACATTTTTAAAAAATGTCCGTATGTGTGTGTGTATGTATGTATGTGCACCAAAAAGGGCGTGGTCGCTCTAACTTCCGTAAATTTTGAGATATTGGGTTAAATTTTTTTACATGAATAGAGTATCATTAAAGGTTGATTGGTATTGAATTTGGCTAGAATCGGTGAAGGGGTTTATTTTTTACAAAATTTTGAATTTTTCCAAAAAAGAGCGTGGTTGTACTAATTTCCGCAAATTTTGAGATATCGATCTAAATTTTTTCACATGAATAGAGTATCATTAAAAGATGATTGGTATTGAATTTGGCTAGAATCGGTGAAGGGGTTTATTTTTTACAAAATTTCGAATTTTTCCAAAAAAGAGCGTAATTGCTCTAACTTCCGCAAACTTTGAGATATAGGGTTAAATATTTTTACATGAATAGAGTATCAATAAAGGATGGTTGGTATTGAATTTGGCTAGGATCGGTGAAGGGGTTAATTTTTTATAAAATTTAGAATTTTTCCAAAAAAGAGCGTGGTTGTTCTAACTTCCACAAATTTTGAGATATAGGGTTAAATATTGTTACATATATAGGGTATCAATAAAGGATGGTTGGTATTTAATTTCGTTTGAATCGGTGAAGGGGTTCATTTTTTATAAAATTTTGAATTTATTGAGAAATGTCTGTCTACGCTCTAACTTCTTAATATTTTAAGATATTGGGCTAAATATTTTTATATAAATCGATCAGAAAACTTGAAAATAAAGAAGAAAAATAGTATAATAAAAAATTGTATAATATGTCGACAAATGTTAAATTTTTATTAAAATTAAGTATCTTTATTTATTGTGTACTTTCATAACATGATTTCGAAATTTTTTGTGATGGTTATATAAAAATAAAAATTGTGCAAATTAGAAATTTGCACATTGCTTCCTCACCATTTTAATTCGCTCATAAAGCTTCCTCTATGAGGAAGCCAACAATCTATTATATACTGTTGTGCCTTGAGGGTTCGGCACAAAGATTTAGGGATCGTTGCTGGATTAGGAGCTGGGGCCTCGGGTCGTCATAGATTCAGATCACTCACTTATATCACTTTTATTTCAATAAATAATTACAGTTTGTCTTAGATCGTGCGTTATCTTATTTTACCCGTTGATTGGGCGTAACTCGATCTAGCTCGGACTCACTTCGCGTTAGGTATACGTTCACTCGCGACTCTGACCGTGATAGCGACCCGTATTATTGATAATTGACTCACTGACCCCGTGCTCTGTTGCGGCGGGTCTTTTATTCTAAGTTTTCTGGGTCAATTTCGGGTGTGCGGTCAAAGTCCAAATGCAAGCGAAGCAGGTTCAATGTCGAAACTCTTCGCTTGCACTTTCGCGAATGTTCTATATTTCGCGTGTGCCTTGCTGAGTAGGCATTTCGTAAGTGTGTCGGTGTTCGCGTTCTTTGACCTAATTATAATTATATATAATTATATTCTCTTAAAATTACGTTATAGCTTTTCGGGCTATAACATCCTTCCCCCGTTGAAAAAGAAAAACGGAGTTTTTCTTACTTTAGCATTTCGCGCGATCAACGTTCTTTGATGTTGACAATTTTATTTTAGTATATTAGAGTGGGTTTATAGCTTTTCGGGCTATAATATTGGAAAAGAAAAACGGAGATTCGTAGTTTTTCCTATTTGGAAAGTATTGGTATATATTTCTTGGAGATTCGAGTTGCTTTTCCCTTTTTCTTTTCATTTCGTCTTAAATTACTTACAGTAAAAATTTTATAATATTGTTTTAGTTTTACAACGGGATTTACATGATCTGTCCAAATGGTCAAATTTGTTCGTTACGCGACGATGAATAATTGCGTATTTTTTCCGTTTTTATTGTACATATCTCGTGTGAGTTATCTTCGCTTACATCTTCTACCGTTACAAGGTTTGAAGTTTTTCTTAAATTAATTTTTTACAACTTATTTGTTTTCCCGCTTTTATTGTACAATCGTTTCTTTTAAGGTTTGTCTGGGTATTTTATGTTCGTCTTTTGCCATTTCGCAAGTGCTGCGTGGGCGTATAATATGAGTATCCTGTAGTGATATATTTTATTTTTTTTTATTATTTTCGATGGGTATAAATTCTTTAAGTATTTGTTTTTTGTCGGATAGGCAAAAATTTTTTATTTCTTTTGAGGTATTAATGCCTCTTTATTTTTTAGTCTGTGATTGACTTTTTCATTGATTGAGACTTTCTCTCTTTAAAAAAAAAATTTTTACGATGGTGTGTGCGGAAAAACCGATTCGCTCTCGGTATTTTGTCTCTCCGCGGGTTGTGGAGGAGGAGGAGGCTCCCAACGGGGGGCTCTTTTCCTTTGACGAGATGTCGGACATCTTGTCTCGTCTAGCTGCGAATTATGATTGGTCTCCAGCTAGGAAGTGGCTGAGTGAGGGTACGGGGTAGTTTTTCCCCCTTACCCTGTTTGAGCGTTTTTCGCCGACCATGACGTGGGAGGTTTCGTCGCTTGTGGCGAGTTTTCGGCGTGCCGGATTCCGCTACTTCTCCTTCGATATGATGTGGCGGTTTTTTCTTACTCGCCGTTTGGAGTAAGGTAAGTTTTTATTTATTCTTTATTAATGCTTTTTATTTGTTTTACATGTATGTGTGTTTGCGGATCGTGTTTGTGTTGTCGCGGCTTATTCTATTTCGCGAACGTTGCACGGATATTATTTCTTTTTTATTTCGGTTTTGATTTCTCGGACTTCTTTGCGTTGCCACTGCGATTTTCTTTTTTAGTCTGCTTTCGACTGTTCTGTAAAAATGTATTTTATCTGTGCTGATTGTGGTGAGGTTTTTTCGAGGGGGCAAACGTTCCCCTTGTGTACCTGATGTTTACGTGGGCCCGTTGTGGGGTTGGAGTCGTCACACGATCCTGTGGTTCGGGCTCTTGCGACAGTATACAGGGGTGGTACTACCCCTTTTTCGTTGCGCATATCGTTGGACGTGGCCAGCGGTCGACATACGGTTTTCGAGCTGGTGCCGTGGAGCCAGGGTTTTGTTTTTGATGCCCCGCACTTGGCTCGCTATCGGATACTTGCTCCGGATTGCTTCCCCTGGATGCGACTTACTGAGTGAGTACTTTTCTTTTTAGTTGTCTATGAATGTTTTCAATCTGTTCGCGTGCATGCGTACCGTTTTCCTACCCTTTTTTACCGTGTAGTTAACATCGGAATTTTTCTCGATTATCGTATACAGTCCGGTCCATAGCGCATCTAGTTTCTTTGATCGTCCGCGTCGTAGCGTTTCATCGTATACAAGTACTTTGTCGCCTACTTTGAATTTAGTTTCTTTCGCGGTTTTGTGGTATTGCTTTTTCGCTTTTATTTTTTCTTCTCTTATACTTTCTTTTGCGTGCTGGTTTGTGGCCCTTAACCTTTCCCGTAATTCTTGCGCGTAATCTTCGTAGCTGTACGTCGCTCGCGGAGGTTTTGACAGTGCCGTAGGTATTTCTGCTTGGTGCCCGTAAACTAGTTCGAAGTGCGTGTATCCCGTAGCCGTATGTGGGGTTGTATTGTACGTGAACATCGCGAAAGGTATCCACTCGTCCCAGTCGGTCTGATCGGCGTTTATATAATGCCTCAAATACTCTGCTAAAGTGCGATGCGATCGCTCTAATGCTCCATTGCTTTCTGGATGATAGGCGGTCGTTTGTATTTTTTCTATTTTTAGTATTTTACAAGTATTTTTGAATATTTCGCTAGGGAAATTTGTACCTTGGTCCGTTAAAATTTTTTCTGGGATCCCGTGTTAAAGAACTATTTTTGTCGAATTCCTTGCTAATCGTGTTTGCTTCTTGATTTGGGATCGGTATTGCCTTACTGAATTTCGTTAGACTGTCTTGGAATGTGAACAGGTATTTGCTTCCTTTTGTTGTTACGGTTAGCGGTCCGACTATATCTAATGCGCATTTCTCGAAGGGTTTATTAGGCGTGTCTGTAATAATTAATGGCATTTTTATTCGTCTTGACAATTTATTCTTTTGACAAGATTCGCATTTTGAAATATATCGCTCGATATCTTTAGTTATTCCTGGCCAATTATAATTTAGTCGGATTCTTTTTAGCGTTCTCTCGATCCCTTGATGTCCTTCTGTGGGCGCATCATGGTATTCGTAGAGTATTTGTTGTTTCTCTTCTTCTGTATATATTTTCTGTAAGTCGTCCGCGATTTCCTTTTCTTCTTCTATCTTGAAGATTTCTTCTTCCCTTTTTATATTGTTAGCGTCTTGGATTACGTGTCGGCTCAATGCGTCGGCGTTCGCATTCGCTCGTCCTGCTTTGTGAATGATTTCATAGTCATATTCCTCTAGCTTTAGTCTCCAACGTATTAATCTCGATCCGGGATCGGTTACGTTGAATAACCAGATCAATGGTTTATGATCTGTTATTATTTTAAATTTTGTTCCGTAGATGTACGGTCTGAAATGCTTTACGGCCCATATTATAGCTAATAATTCCTTTTCAGTTGTATTATAATTTTGCTCCGCGCGAGAAAGTATTCTGCTGGCGTAAGCAACGGGCCGGTCATTGCCCACCGGTCCCTGTGACAGCACGGCTCCGATTGCATAGTCGGAGGCATCGGTGGTCACGTTAAATTTTTCGCTGAAATCTGGATATTTTAGCACTGGCGCCGTCATTAGTTTTTCTTTCAATGCGTCAAATGCATTCTGTTGTTCTGCCGACCATACGAATTTTTCGCTCTTCTTTGTTAATTTTGTTAACGGTTTTGCAATTCGCAAAAAGTCTTCTATGAATTTTCGGTAGTAGCCTGCAAGTCCTATGAAGGATTGGATATCCTTCACCCTTTTTGGTGTCGGGAAATTTTTTATTGCGGTTAATTTCGATGGGTCCGGCATTATCCCGTTTTCGGATATAATGTGACCTAAATAAATTACCTCTTTACACAGGAATTCGCATTTATTTGGTTGTAGTTTTAAATTGTTTTCCCGTAGTCTCCGCAGCACTTCCGTAAGTCGTTTGTTATGAACCTCTAAGCTGGATCCGTAGATTACGATGTCGTCGAGATAGACTAGACATCTGAGCCCTTGTATCCCTGTCAGTACTGAATTCATCAGTCGTTGGAAAGTTGCGGGTGCATTTTTCAATCCAAACGGCATGCGATTGAATTCGTAGTGTCCGTAGGGGGTTGAGAAGGCTGTTTTCTTTTTGTCGTTTTCTGCCATCGGTATCTGGTGATACCCCGATGCTAAATCTAACGTGGTAAAATATTTAGCGTTCCCTAATTGGTCAAGTATATCTGTGATATTTGGTAGCGGGAATGAATCGCCTATTGTTAGATTATTTAACCGTCGGAAGTCGACTACTACGCGGAGTCTCGGTTTTCCGGATGCGTCAGGTTTTTTCGGCACTACTAGCAATGGTGCGTTCCACTGGCTAACGCTTGTCCTGATTATTCCATCTTCTAGCATTTCTTGTACCTGTTTATTTACTTCCGCTTTATGCTTCTCGGGAAGATACGGTTTCATATTAACCGGTGAGGTGTCGGCGCGCGTGGTTATCGCGTGCTCGATAGTCGCGGTGCAAGACAGCGGTTCTCCGCTTAGGTAAAATGTGTCATTATATTCCTCGCATATCCGTTGTATTGCCTGTTTTTCTTCGAAATTTAAATGATCGGTCCGTAGTAGTTGTCAAATTTCGCTGTTTCGTGACGAGTAGTTTCGCATTTTTTCCGGCTGAATCGTGTAGATTGCGTGCGGGTTGTTGGCGTCTAGATCTTCTATTTTGACTAGCGGCGTGCGAATTTCTATTGTCTCGTCGGTTGTATTTATTACGCTGATTGGACACGAATAATTCTGTGGTTCGACTAAGCATCGTCCGATATAAATTCCTGGTGCTGTTTCTTCCGCTCGTATGACACCTATCTCGTTGCGGTCGGTCGCGACTTGTACGATGGTTTCACTGCGCGGTTTTAGTGTGATTTTATTGTACGGCAATAATTTTAGTACGGCGTTGCCTATTTTCAATTCTCATTTTTTGTAGTCACATGAAACCTGTTGTTTTCTGAGGAAGTCGATTCCTAGAATTCCTTCGTATTCCATCGGGAAATCGTTTTTTACGACGTAGATCGCGTGTTTAATTTTGCGACTGTCTAAGTCGATTGTTGCGTACATTTTGCCTATAGCCCGCGCCTTATGTCCGGTTATTCCAACTAATGTGACTTTATCTTTATAAATTGCGGTCTCACCCTTCAGTTGATTAACCTTTATTAGCGAGATAGTAGCTCCGGAGTCGTATAATATGTTTGCCTTACCGTTCTTGGTTTCGCGGATCGGTAAAGTAATTAAATCTAATCCGGTTGTTCCTCGCGGAGTTCGTCGTATGTGTGTCACTTGGTATTTGAACGCGCGCGTCGGTTTACTTTTTTCTTCGCGTTCTTTGTCGCTACTACTTTCGGTGTCCGAATTTCTTTTTCGCGCCTGATAGATTTTTTGTTCGCCTCGTTTTTTATCATTTGGCGATTTATTATCGCTGTTGTACCGCCTTGGTTGGTCCGATGTTTTCGGTTTCGGTCGTCCGTTTAGTGCCCAGCATTCGTCACGAGTATGCCCGCGTTTTTGACAATACTTGCAGATCTTTTCGACCGTGTTAACGTGCGATGTTTTATTCGGTTTCGGTAGTGCGTATTTGCTACTGCGGCAATCGCGTCCGTATTGCCCGGTTTTTCCGCATTTATAGCATTGCGGTGCCGTTCCTCGGTTTTGTCGTGAAGGGTTCTGTTCGACTTTATTTCGATTCGAAAAATTGTGTGTTCGCGACGTTGTTGGTCCTATGAGTTTTTCTTCCGCGCTCGCGCCGGTTATTGCTTCCTGCAGCGTTGTGTACCGCTGAGAGAGGACGAGTATTTTCAAGTCGTCTTGTAGCCCGAGTTGAAAGTTTAATAGTGCCTGCTTTTGTATTGTTTCTAGTATCGCCCGTTTATGCGCGGCGGAATGATTTTCGCCTTCGATCATTGATTCGTATAATTTCATAGCGAGTTTATCCGCGCGTTGTCCGAATGTCTGTGCTGATTCGGCGGTTTTTTGTTTTAACGAGTTGAATTCGAGTTGTAAATGCGCGGTGCTTTGTTTGCTTTGATAACACGTCTCGAGTTGTTGTTTTAATTCCTCGTACGTTTGTATGTCTCGCGTCTCGAAATCTTGCATGGCTTTTCCTTTCAGCTTGGTATATAAGATAGCTTGAACTAACGATTCTTCTTCCGCGGGGTTTATGTTTTGTATCGCGTACGTACTGGCGTTTATAAATTCTTGCAATTTGTTCCGCGAAGTTTGTTCGAATTCCGGGATCATCATCCTGGCTTCTTTTAGCGACATGTAATTCGGGGCGGTGCTACGGCGGTTTCTTATATCGCGCTCGGTCCGCCCGTATGTCATACGATACTCGTCGTTATTGTTTTCTCGACGGTGGTATGCGTGTATGTCCGCGTTCTCTATTCGCGTTACTCGCGTGCTTAGTGCATGGATGTCTGCGCGGATTAAGTTTAGTACGTCCAGGATTTGAGTGTTATCGTTTGGTTCCTGGCGCGCTGCCGCGGAGGGGGTGTGCAGCCCCTCATCTATTTGGTGTCCCAAGCGACCGATTGTTTGTCGAAGTCGAGCTATTTCATTGTCGACGGCGGTCGGGGGTACGTTCGCGACGGATTGATCCAGAGGGGTGTGCGGAGCGGACATGTTGTCTCTTTGCAATTGGTAAATTTTTTCCGGATCGAAGGTATCGCTCTCGTAAGAGGTTAAGGAAAATTCTCGTCGCAGTGATACTCGGCTTGGAGTTCTACTTTCATACGGTCTCGTGCGTCACGTCTCGTTTTGGTTTTCGTGCGCGTGATCAGTCGTGTTGTGTGCGCATAAGCTAGCGTCGAAGCTAGTAAATTGGAAGTCGCGTTCGCTAACGACGTTCTCGGGTAACGGTTCGGGTTCGCTATCGCTTGAATACTGTGGTTCTAAATTTCTACGCACGTTTTCGAGGTTTCTGGGCGTCTGGAGTGCTCTTAGAGTTAGCCTCGCAGGTTCGCTATGCAATCACGATCGGTTCGCTATCGGCGGTTTCGGAACGTTATTATGTTCCGACATTCACGCGGTATTACAACTTTAATGTTCGGACTTACAGTATTACGGCGGCTCACATATTCGCTCGCTGTATCGCTCGGCTGCTGACGCTGCGTTTCGTTGGCTCGTCGGCTGGTTGTCCGGAGTTGTCAGGTGAGACGGCGGGTCGTCGTTCCTGTTGCTGCGCTGTCCGTAACGCTGTCGTAGGTCGCGTCTGCTGGTCTGTTGACACTGGCGTTCCTACTCAGGTGTCCGCTGCTTGGCCATGATTTTTCTCACTGCTCTGCTTGTCGTGTTGTCCGCTTAGCTTGGTTCCGTCAGCTGTTGCACTGACGTGCCTGTTTAACGCTATGGTTTTTTACAGTTCTTAGAGGTCACGGGTCTGGTGACGATCCTCCAGTAGCATCCCACCGCTGCCACCAATGTTGTGCCTTGAGGGTTCGGCACAAAGATTTAGGGATCGTTGCTGGATTGGGAGCTGGGGCCCCGGGTCGTCATAGACTCAGATCACTCACTTATATCACTTTTATTTCAATAAATAATTACAGTTTGTCTTAGATCGTGCGTTATCTTATTTTACCCGTTGGTTGGGCGTAACTCGATCTAGCTCGGACTCACTTCGCGTTAGGTATACGTTCACTCACGACTCTGACCGTGATAGCGACCCGTATTATTGATAATTGACTGACTGACCCCGTGCTCTGTTGCGGCGGGTCTTTTATTCTAAGTTTTCTGGGTCAATTTCAAGTGTGCGGTCAAAGTCCAAATGCAAGCGAAGCAGGTTCAATGTCGAAACTCTTCGCTTGCACTTTCGCGAATGTTCTATATTTCGCGTGTGCCTTGCTGAGTAGGCATTTCGTAAGTGTGTTGGTGTTCGCGTTCTTTGACCTAATTATAATTATATACATATAATTATATTCTCTTAAAATTACGTTATAGCTTTTCGGGTTATAACAATACTATAATTTTAATTTAATTTAAAAACTAGCTTCCTCTAAAGAGGAACTTTGTGAGCGAATTAAAATGGTGAAGAAGCAATGTGCAAATTTCTAATTTGCACAATTTTCTTATTTTCTATCATAAAATAACGTATTTCAAATTTATTGCATCCACACCTAAGTTTTGGCACATTGAAATATAGCTCCCCTCCCTTAAAACCTCCTTCGAATTATTTTTAGACAATTTTGACACCAAAAATGAATAAAACGCACAAAATACGTATATGTACAAATTTTCATAAAATTCAAAGCACAAGTTTCGACAATATACAGAAAAATCGAGTTTTTTCGGGAAACTTTGGAGGGCTATAGCTCAGAGGGGGTGCGTTTCCGGACCCATGTTCATAGGACAATTTTACCTTATTTTGACCTGTAGAATATGCCCCTTTTTTACTACTATCAATTCTGGGGCACCCTGTATATATACAGTATATACATATATATATGTATAATTAAAAGCAAATATCATATATCTTGTGTACTTTCAGCTGCGAAAAAAGTAAAATTATCAATTGTTGTTGATAAACATTTGGAAAAGTTATTAGAAATTAAAGAACAAGCAAGACGAGATAAAAAACTCACCATGAATCAGCAATGCGTCGTCTTGATGCACTAAATGATATGTTACATAAACTTATTGAGAGAGACGATAAAAAATAAGTATTTATTATAACGACACATATATGTTTATATATAACTTTAAACGTGCAATGCTTAAAAGCAGTGCAATGAGAAGCAAACGGTTCAAATATTCAGTATTTCAGTATTATATTTTCATTAATTTAAGGTATTATTTGGTGATCAATAAGCTAATATTTTAGTTTTGTTCTTTTTTCTACTATGGTGCTGTTATACAAAAAGTATCTTTTGTTCTGTGATTTTTCTTTTCCCTATATATGTAATGTTATTTTTAGTTAAGTTTATAGAGATAAAAACTATATTATCTAAAAAAATTAGAATTATATATGTAGGATCTTAAAGCAGAGTACATATTTGATTACCATTATAATTGTTTTAGTTAAGTAGAAAAATTACTATATATAACTATATTGTAAAAAAAAGTTGAAATACATAATAAGATTTGAAATACATAATAGGATGTTTTTTTCATAATCTTATACGAAGAGTATCTTTTATTCTGTCACGTTTTTCTTTTCCCTGTATATGTAACTGTTGTGTATATCTTAATGAACTTTACCAGATTCCCTTTTGTGTGTATATAAGTTCTTTAATAGTATTATACAAAAGAAATACAGTGTAGAAAATAATCTGTAATTAACAAAACGTGTTGAACTTACAAAGATACAATGTGAGCTGCTTTTAATGTACAAAAAGAGGAAGAAGATAAAGCGCTCTCTTTCTATCTATCTATCTAAATTGGAGGACACACAGCCATCTATCTGCTCGAGGTCAATGTACTTAACGCGCCTTTTTCAACAGTAACAATCTATTTATATTTATGTTTTCTGCATTATTTTGTACATCTTCCACTATTAAAGGGATTTCAATCATATCGTTCCTTATTATACAAATGTTATGTAAAACGCAACATGCCATAATGTATTTTGGAATTAAATCAATTCTTTTTATCGGCAATTTGTCAAGTAAGATTCTAAATCGTGCTTTTAAAAGATTAATGCAACGTTCTACAACTATTCTTGTAGAGGATAAACAATAATTTAAATTTTTGTTTCTTTCTGTTAATTGACCATTACCTTTATATGGTACGAGCAAAGTTTTTAAAATAGTATAAGCAGCATCACCAATTAAGTGAGTATTATTTGGAAATTTTGTTGGATTATTGCAAAAATCATGTAACTCTGACACATGTAAAATACTCTTTGATCATGTACTGTAATATTTATTTATTTATATGACGGTAGCTATGACGAGGAATCACCGCTAATACAGGCATTAAATTTATAATTGTAAATAATTTGTGTTCGCGAGCGCGACGAGAAATAGTGAAGGAGCGGTCACTCTTTGGTCAATCACAAGGAAATTAAGTCAAAATTCTTCACACGTAATGTACACAAAAAATCTATTTAATTAACACAAAAATAAGGTTAAGATATTTACAAAACTTTACAATAAAGAAACTGCAACTTTTAACGAATTCAAACACTGAATAAATATCAAGTGCTCGAAGGAGTTTAAGTCGCGAAACTAGAGTGAACTAGAAGATTTAGACTAAGTCATAGGCGGTTTTATTTGCGGTGTAATCTGCGGTTATACGTTTATGAGGCGCGAGCGAAAAGCTTACGAGAGATCGTCGCCGATGGGCGCATCTTTTATCCCCTTTGCAAAGGGGCTGTCTTTTTGGTCGATATCCAATGGATTTCAATAAATTTGAAGTGTTTTGAGGTGACCTCGGGGCGCCGTGCTCGATTGGCTGCCCACGGGTCTGTCAAAATTTGCACGCACCTGACATGCGCGAGGTGCGCGTTAGCGTGCGTGATTATTAATCGAAGGCCTGCGTGGGCGCATGCTTGAAGCATTTCGATCGATCGATCGACGGCTACAGACAGTTAGCTCTATTTATTATGTAGCGATTTTTTCTGTTGCGAAAGAACTAATATTGCTTCTATTTTTCAGACGTTTCGGACAAACAATCAATTATCGAAAGTTCGATATTTCTGTCTAGAAGGAAGGTCGCCGTTTTTCCTTAAATAACACGACAAAATTGCTACGCGAAACAATTCTCGAGAATGCCTAAATTAATTAATAGCGTTTGCCTTGCTTGAGTGTGCTAAAAACGTGCAATCTCAAACAATTTGCAAGTTTCAATACGGAAGAGAACAGAAAACGATATAAATATGTCGATATCAAAACATGAAAAGTAATCTATTATTTTCGGTCTAAATGTACAAGAAATGTAGAAGCAAATAGTATATACATAGATCTCGAGATCACACATTTATTCTCGAACATTCCATCTAGACCACTCATAATCACTCACACATTTATTATATTCGTCGATATTCTTGTCAGGACTAATTAGCGGGCCTTCTGATAATAATATAATAGAAAAATCGAATGGATATATTACATACATAACAGTCAGCCCCGCAAAGGATCTATACTCATCTTATGTTCGTCGCGGATTTTGTATTAGTTCTTTATGATTTTCCCTCGTTGGCTCTCTCACCTGTTCCGGGAATTTCAACCTCTTTTCCTTCCCATGCAGCCAGTCCACAGACAGGATTTGGATCAGTTATAATTCCTTCCTTATTATGCTGAGTTATATACAGGGTGTCCCATTTTAATCTCCTCAGGCAAATATCTCGAAAAATATGGAAAATACGGAAAAATGTTTCAGACAAAAGTTGTAGGACTTGAAGGGGGACAGATGATGAAAATATGTACTTGACCTTGAGTGACCTATTGCAGGTCAGGTCAATGTCATCGATGTTTTCTTAAATACAACCCCCTATTTTTCAATGCATATTCTTGTAGCTTATCTCGAGAGCTTTCCAAAACAATATAATGAGATATTTTTTCATTAAGTACTTTTCGAGTTATAAGGCTTGAAGTTTACAGTATTTTGACATAAAATACAAAATATCTTGTAAAACATTCAGTTTTCGGTAATCTTACCTTAATACTTTTATACATAGAATCATGAGACCAATCAATTGGTGTAAAAAAACACATAGTTGCTATTAAGAAAAAGTATGTAATTTGCAACATGCAGCTGCATACTTTTTTTTTTCAGGACACATCTCTCTGATTGTGAGACAGCTTGGTGGATATCGTATCTGCGGAGATATATATGTATATATATATATATATATATATATATATATATATATATATATACATATATATCTCCGCAGATACGATATCCACCAAGCTGTCTCACAATCAGAGAGATGTGTCCTGCTCGAGGTCTCCGGAACGAAAGAGAACGAGAGAGCGTGAGGCTCTATCACATCAATCATGATCGATCTGCAGTCATGCGCATATCGCATAATATTTCGGC
Organism: Lasius platythorax; assembly: GCA_963971435.1. Taxonomy (NCBI): domain Eukaryota; kingdom Metazoa; phylum Arthropoda; class Insecta; order Hymenoptera; family Formicidae; genus Lasius; species Lasius platythorax. The sequence continues at coordinate 19,191,836 of OZ020541.1, read as the reverse complement.
TCCGTCGAGACGCGCGTACATTTGAGTTTTACTGTCGCCTCTTACAATACCCCGCCTCTCTTTTATGGAATACACCTCTTATGTGGGGAACATAAAAATACTTTCATCAGCCGAATGGATTTACAATTGAACGGCGTATTTCATTATAAATCGCTATTAAAAGTCCGTTTTCGCTTCACAACTCAAATTGGCCCTACGCACGAGCTCTCATCACTGCATTCAATCTCTCCTTCATACTTACAATTCACATTCTTAAATCTACAGTCTTAATAATATTCGAACATACGCCCATCGTCAAGATGTCATTTAGACAGTATTTATCAGTTAAATATAAAATATGTTACCGAGAGAACCCGAACAGATACTTGCTTCTCTACTTTTCACGTTCTTCACACGTTTCGCGATAATATTTCCGGAGATTGAGACGATTATATATACCAATTTCAACTTTCTCATTCTGGGGATCAACTAATGCAAACGCATTCTCCCCGACACATCGAACTATTTTATATAGGTCCTCAAATAAATGGAAAAACTTCCCGATAACCTTATCCAGGGCATTTGAGAGATGTTTCACTCTTACTAGGACTAGGTCCCCGATCAATAATTTAATCTTCGACCTATCTCTTTGTTTTTCTTGCGCTTTACGATATTTAAAACTTTTTCTCAAATTTTCTCTAACCAATGTAATTAAATATCATGTAAAGGTTTCTCACTCTTGGGAAATTGGACGAGCTTGAGAATTTCATCCTGAACGGGATGACCAAAATGCAATTCATAAGGCGCAATTCCCGTACTCTAAAGAACCGTTATGTTTAATATTTCCTCAATTTTTGGTACAAGATCCACCCATTTTGCGTGCTTTTCCACACATAAAGTTCTAAATAATCGACCCAACTCGCGCATCACACGTTCTGTAGAGTTAGACTGAGGGTGTCTGATCGAATTATATAAAACTTTTATACCTTCAGCTTCAAGTCGCGTTTTCCACAAGGCGGATGTGAACTGGCTATCGTGATCTGACAAGATACGCTTTGGTTTTCCGAATTTGGGAATAAAAATATGAATTATTTTTTTTAAACACATCCGGGCAGTGGCCTTTTTCATCGGGTATAAATTCACATATTTTGTAAAGGTATCTAACATAACGAATAGATATTGCATTCCCTCGCGAGCCCACGGAAGAGGACCATAGAAATCAACGGTGACAAGATCATTCGGTCCGTTCGATTCAATAAATTTATGTTCTCCCTCCATTGATACCGTTAAATATTTTACTCGTTGACATAAATCACAACACAAGACCAATTTTTTTATCTGTGCCGGCATACCTCTTTAATAATAAAATTGTTTCAAGTACACAATAGTTTTATACACACCAGGGTGACCTAATTTAGAGTGTATCACCTCTATTAATAATCGCTGCATTTTTTGGGGTATTACAATTCTCCAGTTTGTACCACTTTTTTCTCGATGGAACAGTATATCGTTATACACATCAAAATCAGTATTTTCCCCCTTCTCATCGCAAGCATCAATGCTACATTTTATTTTATGATCATCACGCTGCCACTCACTCAATGTCTTAAAACACCGAGCAAAGTTTACATCGTAATGGAGCATAGCTATCGTAATAAACGATGTTTCTTCTTTTTTATATGCGGGGAAAAAACATTGATGCAACGATGAGATGACAGTTTGCTCACGATCTTCTTTTACAAACTTTCCTTCTGGGTTTTGACTGAAAAAATCAGCCACCACGTTATCTACTGACTGAAAAAATCAGCCACCACGTTATCTACACCACGACAATACGCCACCGAAAAGGAATATTGCTGCAACAACAATATCCAATTCGCGATTCGACCACTCGGAAAACCCGCAGATTGCAAAAACGTTAAACTTTTGTGATCTGTTACAATCTTGAAATGTACTCCTATAAGATAAACACGAAATTTTTCCACTGAATACACGATCGCCAGAAGCTCTTTCTCCGTGGTAGTATATTTAATTTCTGAAGATGACAGGCACCGACTCACCAACCCTATCACGTTATGATTCCCCACATCATCAACCTGGTATAAAATTCCTGCGATTCCTCGATCACTCGCATCTGCATGTTTGCAATTTAAAGGGCACTCCCGGAATAATGTGCTTCAAAGTTATACCTCGATTAAAGTTTTCCTTTAATTCTTTAAATGCTGAGGAATGGACTTGTGTCCAATTCCAACCTACACTTTTTCTTAATAAATCCCGGAGCGAATCCACCGAAATGCTATGCCTCACATTAAATTGTCGATAATAATTACATACCCCTAAAAACTGCTGAAGTTATTTTTTATTTTTTGGTTCGTCAAAATTTATAATAATCTCGAGCTTCTTTCGCTCCGGCGAAATGCTCTCCATAGAAACTTCAAATCCCAGAAAAGAAACACATCTTTAAAAAAATACACATTTTGATAAATTTAATGTAAAGTTATAATCAATGAGACTTTGAAATATCCTACTCATAACCAAGAGGTGATCATCGAAAGTTTTAGTGCCAATCAATATATCATCAATATAACAAGATACGTTTTCATTAAAATCATCTTTTAACGCGAAACTTAATGCTCGCATAAAACCGCTGCCGGCGGTTTTCAATCCAAACGGAACTCTACAAAATTGATATGTTTTTGACTCGAACAGAAATGCGGTAAACGATCGCGCTGATTTTTCTAATGACACTTGCCAATATCCATGAGTCAAATCAATCTTCGAGAATCACTATGTCCCATGATACTTCTGCATCAACTCGTTAATCAACGGTGGTGACTCGTGATCGTCTTCAATTACTTCATTTAAAAATCTCGCGTTCAAACATACCCTAACACTACCATCTTCCTTTTTTACAATTTTCAAGGGGTTGCAATATTGACTATCCCCCCTCTCTATGACGCCATCGTCAATCATTTTTCCTATTGCTCTCCTGATCGGATCACGTAATGCGAACGGAATGGGATAATTATGACGGATGCTGGGTCGCCAAGTCGTTAACTTTAATCGATGCTCGTGTCCCCTCGCGCAGCCCGGCTTGTCCGAAAAAAGTACATGAAAATCTTCTAATACTTTACAGAAAAGATGTCTGAGCACTATCAAGTAAAGTCAACCTACACGCGATCGCTCGAGGATCACCCGAAACATTCTGCTTACGCACGGAAATCTTATTTTCATTTGAAAAAATCCCATGACCTATGTCTTCATCAAATTTTTCATTTTTCTCCGATACATGTACTAATATTCTTTTATTTTTCGTTTCATCAATTTCTTCAATACAATTATTTATAATGTTTGCCGGCAACATTCTATCATTTATATCACTAACTTGTTCCTTATAAATCTTCTTCTCTGAACTTGGTTCCCCCCCTTGTTTTCCTTTAACACTATTTTACTTGAAATTATGTTATCCGTTATTTGATTGTTATTTCATTTCGCGTCGAATTCATGCACCTCTATCACATATACTGTGGCGTGACGTTTCGTCCGTCCGTCACAGAGTGGCCTTCACTTGGACACAGTACAATTGGACACGTTGCAAATAGACACGTTGCAAATGGACACATTGCAAATGGATACAAAATTTTGCACACGGTTAAATTGGACACGGTTCAATTGGACACCGTTCATTTGGACACGTAAAAGTTGCACACCGTTCATTTGGACACGTAAAAGTTGCACACCGTTCAGTTGGACACTTAAAAATGCACACCGTTCAGTTGGACACGTGAAAATGCACACCGTTCATTTGGACACGTAAAAGTTGCACACTGTTCATTTGGACACGTAAAAGTTGCACACTATTCAGTTGGACACGGTGCAAATGGACACCGTTCATTTGGAAAGTACACGCACAGACCACCCCCCGCCCCCACCGTTACAAACTCATGTGGAATACCACTTTGTATTGTGCAATTAAACGGTGTCCATTTGCACCGTGTCCAACTGAACGGTATGCAACTTTTACGTGTCCAAATGAACGGTGTCCAATTGAACGTTGTTCAATTGAACCGTGTCCAATTGAACCGTGTGCAAAATTTCGTGTCCATTTGCAACGTGTCCAATTGTACTGTGTCCAAGTGCACCGCTCACCCGTCACAAAAGCTGAGAAGCCCGATCGTGGTAGGTCGCGCGGGTCTCCGCTCTCTCGGTTTAGAAAAAAAGAGAGCGCGGCCCGAGCGCGGGATCGGACGCGATCCCGCGGTTTTCGTTATCTTTAGCGTTCCGTATTTTGAGTTATAAATTATGGTTACGGTGGCGAACATGTACGGTCGATGGAATCTCATCCGGTAACAACGAAGAGAACGCAATTAACATCAAAGACGAGGGGAGGCCCGACACCGATAATAGGAGCACGCCAGGTAATAATAATTACAAACATTTAAACCGAGTTACGTTATTCGAGAGAAGAACCGCCCCTGCCGCATTGAAAATAACCGCTACTACAAACTCGAAGAAAATAATTAAGGAGAAGGCTACTCAAGCGCAAGGAGCGTGAGAGCCCCGCTAAGGAGCTACAGCACTGTGTCCGATGCGCGGGCTCGAATTTCCTTGCCGGATGAAACTCGATCGAGAAGGAAATCGACCGGAGGTGCATCCTACGAATAAAGGGCGAGGAGGGCCGGATAAGTCCGTACGCTGCCGCAACAAACGTTTTCCGAAGCCTAGAGGAAAAGAAAGCGAGCGAGAAACCGGGGGCCTGAGATAAGAAGCGCGAAGGCCGCAAGGACCCTCAAGGCCGCGCCACGGCCCTGCGTAATTCGGGAGCGCCACACGTGGCCTTATCACATATTAATGTGCCGGCGTGTCTCCTGCGGGCCTTCCGCTCATCACTGTTTGGCGGATCGGCGTATTGAGCGGAGGCCCATTGTTCTTTGCGAAAGTCGAGGAATCTACGAGAAGTTGTTACCGGTGAGACCGACATCGACCTTATTGTGAAGCCGCCAAATTAAGAGTAAGGTTCAGATGAGTCGCGCCATAGATTCATCGCTGCCGTTAGTTAAGATTTTCACTTATATTTTCCGCATTTTGAATCATTACGAGAAATTACGCAGTCGATCGGCGAAACGACTCATCTGAGCCGAAGGATCCGCGTTAGTACTCTCTTTCCTGAGATCATTTGCCGCCGACAGTCAATATTTTGCGTCTTGTCAATTATCTCTCTGTTATATTCTTTATATTGTGTAAATTCTTTGTTTAATGAGCTCGTACACGTAACTGCTTTGTCCATTGCGCGTTTATTATATTATCTGTTCGTTTCGTATTGCGCGTTAGCAAAATTATATATGTCGCGTAATCTATTGTGCGTTATTTCGTCGCTCTCGAATACCATCGCGTGAATCAGAGATATTGTTATTCTTCGCGTTATTAGATTGTAAAGTCTGTCGCTGCCTTTAAGGCAGTTTATTCAGTGTGTAATTTCGATCGAATATACGAGTTGTACCACGATATTAATTGATTATATTTACGAATATTATTGCCGCGGTGTATACGGCTGCTACGAAAGCGCCTTTTATCTTTCTTTTGATCTTGTGAATATTCGGCATTCCACGCGGGCGAGCGCAAGTTAATTGTCGGCATACGGAAGAATTTTTCTCGCTACCGAGGCCCGAATAAGCCTCGAGCCGCGGCAAAAGCTATTCGCCGTAGAATTGACTTTCGGCTCGCGCGTGAAACCCAATACTCTTGCGCTCGAACGCGAGAAGCCTTGTGGCCGACATCTGACCAGACTGTTACAAAATTATATCTCTTATTACTGTTTTTCACATCTTGTTTTTTTATTACTATCTTTTCTATTATATTATTCTTTCTTTTACATGATATTTACTATATTATATTTTTTTCAATTTATTTCTATGTGCAAATTTATTGGTGCCTCTCTCGATTTTCTCCCGTCCCGTCCGTAAGGATCACCCCCTCTACCAATTTCGTTTATTGAGTAGCCGCGTATTTTTCCGTCGCGATTATCACGGATTCGATATTTGTAGTTTCAGTAAAGTTTTCTGCGGCGCGGATTTTCGCGCCTGGCGCCCAACTTCATGTCGTTTTCTCTTTTAATTTAACGTTCGGTTTTCCGTATATCGCACCGAAGGTGTACCGTAAGTCACCAACAACGACCCGTCGATTACTATTTATTTTAATTGTTTTCAAAATTAATTACGGTCACAATACATACACCGTATCGTTTCTTTGAGTACAAACGAGCGTCTCTAATGAGCCCCGCCCGAACACCACCGACGCATCCGCCAATCGCTTTCCTCGTATCTCTATACAATTCCGTTTATAATCCATAATTACATTATTTTTCGATAACAAATCATTACCAAATATTATATTTGACGTCAAATAAGGTACAACTAAAAAAGAATTCTCGATCGTCATGTTATCAATTTTTACCTGAATGAAAATTTGACGTTTAATTGATGTTGAATTTTTACCGATAGCGGTTGAAACGACCAGATTGGTAACCGGCAATTCTCTCACTCTGTCTTGGGGATTGTCCCGATTGCGCACATTACGGATCGGACACAGCGATATTTCCCGATCGGACACAGTCCCGATCGGACACAGTCCCGATCGGACACAGTCCCGATCGGACACAGTCCCGATCGGACACAGTCCCGATCGGACACAGTCCCGATCGGACACAGTCCCGATCGGGATTGTGTCCGATCGGGACTGTGTCCGGTCGGGAAATATCGCTGTGTCCGATCCGTAATGTGCGCAATCGGGACTCACTCCTGTCTTGTGACATTAATTCTTTATAGAATAATTCCGATACAGCTGACACTTGACTACCCGAATCTAGCAATGCCATCATTTCCCGTTTACCTATGAAAATCGCACGTGTGAACATTTTGCTAATAAATTAGAACTGTCGCTATTATCTTGGTCCTTTTTCCCTTCAATTCCACTGGCTAATTCATTCACGAAATCGAAATCGTAACGATGCGATGACAGACCAGTTTTCAACGCATCGACATTTAGTTTAAATTACTATCTTTCGATCCATCATTAACCCTTGCATCGGGATTATAATTCTGGTAGCGACTCGCCCTTGTAAAAAATGGCGGAGGATAACGCGTATCAGGCAGTCTGAAGCCCCGCGAACCGTCTCGATCATAATTTCGACAACCCGAGAGACAATAATTCTCATCACGATAACCACGATAAAATCTTCCACGATAATTCCCATCTCTATTATATTTTCGATATCCCTCATGCGACATTGACCTATGAGTATTTATTTGTCGTATTTTCGGATTAGTATATTGCTGTTGACTACCGTTTTTGTATTCGCGTTCTCTTTTCTCTCCGAATTCCGTCTAGATGAGCCAGAGTTTGACCAATTAAATTCGCATCAGTAAAATCAATAGTTGTCAACGTTTCTTTGACCCAAATTGGGTATTGCTGAATAATTTTATAATTAATTTCATATTCGGACAATTTTGGGATAAAATATCTCGATTTTTTGAGTTGACGATAATAATACGTTTGCAACGAGTCTTTATTCATAGCGCCTTTCCATCCACGAGTTTTTAAATTGTACACGAGTCGGCACGGAATAAAATTCCTCGAGAAATCGTTCTTTAAATTCATCATAATTTTGAATATCGTTCCGAAAATCCATCCACAAGCTCATCCTTCCCTCTAATGAATGCTGGACTATTAACATTTTTCTATTTTCTTTAACATTTTTTACTTTAAAAAATTCTCCAACCCTTCCACGAATTTCATTAGATTCGAGGTAAATTCGTCCCTAAATTTCGGCATCTTAATATCTAAATTGAAATTTTGTACGTTACTGATTATCGTCGCAATCTCCTCAGTATTTACACGATCTCTGACTTGTTCATTGTCCAAAGCCTGGTGAAAGGCATTCCGTTGTTGATATTGCTGTTCCGCGTTCCCCGCTCTCATGACCTCAAGGTCTCGACGCGCCCGTTCTAATTCTTCGCGCATTCTGTTCAAGCTCTCCCGATCCCGCTCTCTCGCATTCACATGAACCTCTTCGGTGTCGACAAAGTGATCTTCCGAAGTACTCGGCATTTTGTATGTCTTTTTATTTCTATCTGTGAAATTATAACTAGTAAATTTTTGTTTTGCTTTTCTATCAGATTTTGTTAGATAAATACATTCATCATCTTCAGCCATTCGAGATTAATATTCGCAATTCACGCCCATACCGATCACAAAAGAAACCATCACTACTATCATCATACTTTTATTCAGGTTCACGATATGTGTGATTTCGAACGGTCGCAATCTCGGTTTTCTTTCGATCCGACGGCGCGGATTGTGAGAGCGAGGAAGACAAGTGATATACAAAAAGAAGTGCAACGACACAGTGTATTTTTCACAAACTGGCTAATTACAGTACTTTTCTTTGAAAAATCAAAGTTACAGATAACTCCCACAAAGAAAAGAGTGCGATTACGAGAAATAACACGATCGATAACGCGAGACTAAGTGCGGCGAAAAGTGATCGAATTATTAGCGAATTAACGTGAGTCCAGCTCGGAGTGCTTTCTGCAAAAGGCGCTCGGTGATCTCGGGCGCGCTATTTTATTATCACGATCTTCCAGAAGATTCCCGGCAGCAATAAATCACTTTCGTCTCAGGACAAAAGCGACAGAGAATCTTCCGGAAAGTCGGAGGTCGAAAGTGTTTGTATTCTTATAAACGAGCGGTTGCCCATTCAATTTTGGGCCCTCGAGATGCGCAAAACGCGGCGGATCGCACGACGCGCAACATAAGATGCGTGTGCGGCGGCGACAGGGGCGTGAGCGCGCAGCGCGAGCCCGCGCTGCAGCGGCGCTTGTTAGACGAGCAAAATTATGATAAAAATTATTTGTAAAGCTTTAGATATATATATATATACATATGTATATACATTCGATACCGGTTTCCGAACACGATATCCCTAAGCATTAATTGCTTAGCATATCGAGCCCCTTTGTTGGGCGCCATTTGTAATCTTTATTTATTTATATGACGGTAGCTATGACGAGGAATCAGCGCTAATACAGGCGTTAAATTTATAATTGTAAATAATTTGCAAGTTCCAATACGGAAGAGAACAGAAAACGATATAAATATGTCGATATCAAAACATAAAAAGTAATCTATTATTTTCGGTCTAAATGTACAAGAAATGTAGAAGCAAACAGTATATACATAGATCTCGAGATCACACATTTATTCTCGAACATTCCATCTAGACCACTCATAATGACTCACACATTTATTATATTCGTCGATATTCTTGTCAAGACTAATTAGCGGGCCTTCTGATAATAATACAATAGGAAGATCGAATGGATATATTACATACATAACAGTCAGCCCCGCAAGGGATCTATATTCATCTTATGTTCGTCGCGGATTTTGTATTAGTTCTTTATGATTTTCACTCGTTGGCTCTCTTACCTGTTCCGGGGATTTCAACCTCTTTTCCTTCCCATGCAGCCAGTCCACAGACAGGATTTGGATCAGTTATAATTTCTTCCTTATTATGCTGAGTTATCTCCGCAGATACGATATCCACCAAGCTGTCTGACAATCAGAGAGATGTGTCCTGCTCGAGGTCCCCGGAACAAAAGAAAACGAGAGAGCGTGAGGCTCTATCGTTCTCTTTCGTTCCGGGGACCTCGAGCAGGACACATCTCTCTGATTGTGAGACAGCTTGGTGAATCTTATCTGCGGAGATAACTCTATCACATCGATTATGATCGATCTGCAGTCATGCGCATATCGCATAATATTTCGGCAGTGCTGCGGCCAAGCATGCTCCGTCGAGACGCGCGTACATTTGAACTTTACTGTCGCCTCTTACAGTACCAGGATAGCCTACATAACAATGTATTGACTCCATTTTATGATTACACGCTACCTGCAATTTAAATTATTTATTAAATATAACCGCATTATTTGTGAGTTATATACATAGTATAATTATCATACATTGTACCTGTAGCTGAATGGAATGATACCTTTTCCGGTTAATATAACTTTCCTGATTTTCATTTGGGGCTCCTATTTTTATGTGTGTCCCATCTATCGTGCCAATTACTCCTGGAAATCCTTTCTTTTCTTCAAAAATTCTAGCAGATTCCATTGCTTTCTCTTCTGTTGGCCATTTAATATATTGCATTTAAAGATTAACGAGAGCATGTACAACTCTTTTTACTGCTCTCCAAGCAGTTGCATTACCAACATCAAAACGATTACATATAGATCTAAACAAAATAATTAAAAATAATAAGTAACAATATTAATCATATAATACTGTAATAATAATAAAACTACATAAGTATTAATATTTAATTGATAATTATATTTTACTAATAAGAATCTGGCGTTGCAAGTTTCCATATAGTCATTAATAATTGTTTTTCTGGATCAATGGTATTTCGCCTTTGACCATAAACACAGTTTTGTTTCTTTTCTAATTGCGGTTTTATGATATTTAATAGAAAGTTAAATGTGTCTCTTGACATTCTGTACAGAAAAAAGGGTTATTGTATTCACTTCTATTTCTAATTATATAATAATAATAAAATCTATGACTTTAATCATTAATTATTTTAATAATTACCTTGCCTGAAGTGTTCTTTAAATCCTTCATCTGAAAGGAGAGTTACAACATTTTCAACATAATTTTTTACACGTGGTCTTAACACCACCGGCCCTCGTTCTGTCACCACTTTAATAACATTTAAAATTTCTTCATCATCATCCGAAGATGATGAACTTTGGCAATAATTCTCAATAAAGTTTGTAATATTTTGTATACTAAAAATTGTGGTTAATTTTTCCATTTTAATGTCATAACTCTTTCTCTTTCTCTACCTTTTTATCGTCATGTCATCTACAATTGCATGATACTGCAAATGTGTTCCAATTTTCATTGCTGCCAATTTCTACTAACAATTTCGGAACGACTGAAATACGTTGGTTTCAGCAGCAGTACTGTCAGCACTTTCAGCGCATTTCGAAAGACACCCAAAGTTATCAGTACTGTAGAGTCAAATAAATCAGTATTACGTTTATATGTTAGCAGAGAAGGTGGTAGTGGAAAATGTTTCTTAATAAAGACTATTAAATGCTGAATACAACAAACTCTCAACAAAGATACTGCTATAGCAGCACCTGGTATAGCAGCATTTAATATAGATGGTTTGACAGTTCATAAATTGCTTCAATTACCAGTTGAACATGGTCATATTCCTAAGTATAAATAACTATCTCAGTATTGAAAGTTTTATAAGCAGATCTTAAAGATGTTATTCTTTTTGTAATTGATGAAGTGTCAATGATATTTAATTTGATTCTAATGTATATACATCTTCAATTGTCTGAAATATTTGATACTAGTGAATGCGATGATGGTTGGTTTGGTCGAAAGCACATTCTTTTATTTGGAGACTTGCTTCAATTGCCTCTTGTACACGAAGACCCATTTTTGTATACTTATTATATGAAAAAGTTGCTAAATATCTTGGTTCTTTAAGTGCTGTTAACTTATGGGCTTTATTATTTAACAACGATAAATTGATAATTAATATGCGGCAAGGAGATGACTCTTATCGTGATTTATTGTCGAGAATTCGTATTGGTTTATTGACAAAATTTGTTTGTAAGATTTTTAAAAATAAAAAAATTTCTTTCAAAGGTGATTCTTTCGAATCTAGATTAAATGAGTTATGTAATTTTATTAATAATTTATCATCGGACCCTGTTTATTTATTGCCTACTTGTAATATGTGTGATGTCCTTAATGATGCAATGTTAAGTCGCATTTTTCCAAAGAAATATTAATTGCTGAAGACACGATTGAATGTATTCCATATGTGAAAAAGAAAGTATTATAAGTATTGTCAAATAACAATGATGATAATTCTAGAACAACTAGACTTTCAAAACAAATCACAATTAAAATCAGAGAAAAAGTTATGTTTTGACGTAATATCGATGCTAGTTTGGGACTTGTAAATGGTACAATTGCTAAAGTGATTTCAATTGTGCAAGATATATTTAGTGATTACGCAGAAAAGATTAAACTTCTTTTATCGTCAGGTTTAGAATACGCAATTGAATGAGTAAGTGTTAAATTTGAGGTGATGAATAGAGCGCATGTTATCAGAAAACAATTTCCATTATCTCTGAGTTACGGCATCACTATTCATAAAAGCCAAGGATTGAGTTTGTCAAATGCGATTATGGATATCGGTAACTCTGTATTTAGTTGTGGTCAAATTTATGTTGTATTGTGTCGCGACTAACATCTCTAAAAGGATTACATTTAATTAATTACGAACCTTCATCAGTAATAGCTGTCGAAGAAGCTATTATTGAATATAATCGTTTAAAAGACATACAATCCAAAAGCAGAAATGATTACCATGTCAAAAGAACGCTATCGCAAAGTGAAATATGTTCTATGGGCTTTGCCAAAAATAGTTGCTTTTATTCAAAAATCAAGTTCAGATCAAAAAATTCGACAAAATATTGCTTGGGTCATACATGATTTGCAAAATACAAAGTTTCATCCTATGCAAATGCAGTATTGCATTTAAATGTCATTAGGCAGCAGTTGTTTAATTGCAATAAATTAGATTTTACGTATATTAATGCATTGATATGAAAATGTAATGCGTAGTCTAAATACGTTTGCAATACGGCAATGTTTAGGAAAATATTTATGGAACATCGCAAAACGAAATGCATCTGATTTTCTTACAACTGTCGTAACCCGACCAGCTATAAAATATTAAAGAAAAATAATAATAATAAAGGAAATAAAACAGTAAGAAAAGAGACCAAGGAGAAGATTAAGAAATAAAGATTAAGTAAGGAAGATTAAGAAATAAATAATTAAATAAAATAGAACAGAGAATAAAAGAAGACGTGACTAAAGATAAGTAAGTCACGGCGAAGTTCCGAGAAGCTGACGAAGCAGCTGACAGGAACAGAGCACGAGACGTGACTTCGGTCAGGATTACCACACTCCTTCCTTCCCGATCAATTAGTATATATAGAAAGCGACCGCGAAGACAGATGATCGCTAATCGAAACCAAGAGTATAACACGTATCGCGCTCGTACATTATACCCGCGAAGTCTCAATTAAGTAACAAGTGTATAGTAGTGTTAATGAATAAATCTCTTTTTGACTATAAAGTACGAAGTGTCTTTACTAGTGCGTGGATCCTAATCCTTTGGGCTAACGAATCCCGAAAAGTCCCTTCCTTAGCGGCTACGGGCACAACATTAATTGGTGGCAGCGGTGGGATGATACGCCAGCACCGGTAAGACAAAAGGGAGAAAAGCACTACACTCTAAAAAACACGCCAAGAAGAAAAGCCGTGAGGGAAATCCACACCACGCAGAAAAATTCAAAAGCTGCAGAAAACTATTTGTCAGCAAATCATCTAAACAACCGACAACCACAGCCGAGGGACGGAAGCTGACAGGAAGTTCCGAGCCACCCGGTACAGCGAGGCGACAACGAAAGTGCAACGCGAGAAGGCGCCGACCTACCTCAACCGCACGCGACAATCAACGCCCGCAGACGACAGCCGATACCAAGCGTCGAGAAAAACGCAACGCAATGCTGTTCGCCGTATTACTGTAAGTCGAACGAAAATATTAATTGTAAAGCGCGTGAATGTCGGAAGGTCGAAACGAGAGACCACGACCTATTGCGAATGCGTCATGGTTATTTAGCGAACTGGCGAATAGAGCTATAAGATGTAGTTTATTAAGCCCGACGAGAATAGCGGAAGAAGCGGTCCGAGACATACGCGATAACGTACGTAGAAATTTAAACAAAGAATATTCTAGCGGAAGTTCACCCAAACCAGAACTCGGAGCGAACGTAATAATAGAACGCGAATTTTCTTTCGGTGAAATAGATACAGATTTAATTACAAATAACGAGCTACAGAATCTCGTAGCAGAATCAATAACAAGCGCGCCGAGTAGATTAACACACCGACGTGAATTTTCATTAACGTCTTACGATTCTAGCATTTTCGATCCCGAAGAAATTTATCGTGCTCAAAATATGAGTATTAAGAATAACTTCACCGCGACACGTTTCCGCTGAGGATGTCGATAGAGAAATCGAACGTTTACGCGACGAAGCAGAAAGAGCGCCAGCCGAAGCAAACCCGCGAATACAAAACGAGGCAAGACGAGTAACAATCGAACAACTAAACGAAGTTAGAGATATGCAATACGATTTAATGAGGGAAATGCGAGAAATGCGAATGGAGATAGATAATCTGCGCGATCAAGATAGGGAGCAACGGTTAAACCCACACATAAATGAACAAGATCGACGCGAATACGGAGACAAAAGATTTAGCATCGCATACGGACAAACGTCTAATGACATATGAAATCAAGCAGGACATGCCATCGGATACCTGCGATTAAAAGAGGCCCGAAACATGACCGGAGTTCGACGGGACTTCAAATAAATTGCAAGAATTTCTAAGCGCATTATCATACGCGATAAAAAATATCAACCCCTTAGAAGAAGGAACGTTATTAGAAGTCGTGCTATGTACAAAATTAAAAGGAAGAACAATGACCGATTTTCAAACTCGGGAAATTCGTAATTTCACACAATTGAAAAAGGAATTAGAAACATCCTATCTCAGCAGAAGAAGTACGATCCATCTGCAACTCGAATTTAATACATTGAAACAGAAACAGGGAGAAAGCGCGCGAGTATTCAAATTACGAACCGACAAGCTAGCAATGGAATTATACGAATCGATGATAGAAGGACGGAATCATACGCCCGAAAGTAAGCGAACTATATTAGATACGATACAACAACAAGCGTTACAAAATTTCCAGTTAGGATTACGCGACGATATCAAGTTACTCGTTTGAGCTCAACACTACGCGACGTTGCAAGAAGCAATCGCAGGAGCGAGCGCGGAAGAAAAAGTAAATGGACCGAGCGGAAATTATCAACGTTCCAAGAATAACTACGCGAATTCACCGCCGACGCGTGATAACAAATCAATTATACAATGTCAAAAATGCGGAAAAAACGTACATCACGGACGCGATTGTCGTACAAGTAGATACGTGAACCGATTCTTATTTCCGAAACCCGATAGACAACCCCGCGTAAATATGGTAGATAAATACTGCAATTATTACAAAAAATCCGGACATAATCGCGAGGAATGTTGGTTACTGAACGGACGACCAAAAAGGGAACAAGCGAATCACATAAGATCAAACAACCTGCGAAAGGATAGCAAGGATGACAAAAATAAGGCGACAGGCTCGCGAAAGAAGAATTATAATTCCACGCAGAGTAGCGACGAGGAAGATAAAGAAGAAAAGAAGCAACGACGACCTGCTATCGAGTATCAAGTATCATATTTAAAGAGCACACCGCAGACATATACAGGACTGGATTTCGTCACATTACCTATGCAAGAGGCCAAGCGCGAAAAAATTAATCTACTGTTCGACACCGGGGCAGCAATTTCTCTAATAAAAGTAAAAAATTTGAGAGGCGAAACTCTAATAGAAGAAGATAAAATAACGTTAACCGAAGTAACAGGACATAAAGTTCATACTATCGGAAAAATTAAAGCGACAATAAACTTAGTGGAGCGCCGAATTAAACACACAATGTACGAAGTCAAGGACGACTTCCCGATCGAATACGACGAAATACTAGGAGTAGATTTCTTAAGAAAACAAGAAGCCACCTGCGATTATAAAAAGAAGCAATTAAAAGTAGGACAGCGTATTTTAAAGTTATACCCTTACAGAAGAATGACATTAAAACCTCGTAGCGAAACAATAATACAAGTTGCTACTAATAAAAATACGATAGGAGTTATACAAGCGGAGGAAACAATACCTGGAATATTCATAGGAAATTGCCTGGTAGAACCTCAAGATTTTATATGCACCGCAAGCATTTTAAATACAACCGACGCCACGGTCGAGATGGCGATGCCGCAAATAACCCTCGAGGAAATCCGACAGTACAAAGCGGAGAAAGTCAACGCAACACAGCCGGAAAGAGAAGTAATCCCGCGTAGCGATAAAGTATTGCAGCTATTACGCACGCAGCATTTAAATGCAGAAGAAAAAAAGGCGATCATCGAAATCTGCAAAGACTTTAGCGACGTATTGCATCTGGATGGAGAACCACTACAGAACGTGTACAGACATCGTCTTGCACCAGATTGCAACGCAAGCAGCTAGCTCACCGGTCAACGTTACGACCATATCGCCTGCCGGAGAAGCATAAGGAGGAAGTAAATCGTTAAGTACAAGAGATGCTGAGAAATGAAATTATCAGGCCCAGCACAAGTCAATGGAACGTGCCACTATTAGTTGTTCCAAAGAAAATCGATGCATCAGGAAAACCAAAGTTACGAGTAGTCGTAGATTTTAGAAAGTTAAACGATCTAACGATAGGAGATTCTTTCCCATTACCGAACATAACGGATATCCTAGATCAACTCGAAAACGCGAAATATTTCACTACTTTAGATTTAGCTTCCGGATATCACCAAATTCGTATGGAAGAAAGCGATAAATGCAAAACCGCTTTCTCTACACCGTACGGACATTACGAATATAAGAGAATGCCCTTCGGATTAAGAAACGCACCAGCTACATTGCAACGATTAATGAATTCTATATTAACCGGCATGCAAGGAATAAAATGCCTGGTATATTTAGATATCGTAATTTACGGAGCAAGTCTACAGGAACATAATAAAAAGCTCATAGAAGTTCTACGAAGACTGCGAGAAGACGATTTGAAATTACAGCCCAACAAGTGCGAATTTCTTCGAAAAGAAGTAACGTACCTAGGGCACATAATTACGGAAAACGGATCCCTCCAAATTGGAAGCTGTAAAGAATTTTCCGACGCCTACAAAAGTCAAAGACGTCCAAGCTTTTATAGGTTTAGCCGGATATTATAGAAGATTTATTGAGAATTTTTCAAAAATAGCGAAACCGTTAATTAAATTAACGAAAAAAGAAAATAAATTTCAATGGACGCAGGAACAACAGCACGCGTTCGAAATATTAAAAAAAAACTAACGACCGCGCCAGTATTAAAATATCCAGATTTCACACAAGAATTTATAGTAACGACCGATACATCAGACTACGCAATCGGAGCTATATTATCACAAGGAAAGATAGGAGAAGATCAACCCGTAGCGTACGCCAGCCGAGTATTATCTCGAGCGGAGCAGAATTACAATACAACAGAAAAAGAATTACTATCAATAGTATGGGCAGTAAAACATTTTCGACCATACTTATACGGTACGAAATTCACAATAGTAACTGACCATAAATCTTTAATATGGGTATTTAATGTTACGGATCCTGGATCGCGATTAATGCGATGGCGATTAAAGTTAGAAGAATACGATTATGTCATCGTGCATAAGGCAGATCAAGCGAATAGAAACGCTAAGCCGGCACGTGGCAGATATCGACAAGGTCGAGGAGGAAGAGACTAACAACATGGATACCGCCAGACGATATACCAAGGAAGAGAAATAGCGAATATTATACGAATATCACGATGCGCCCGTAGGAGGACATCAAGGAGTGGAACGCACAATAAACAGAATTCGTCTAACGCATAATTGGCGAGGAATAACAAAATACGTTGAGGAATATATCGCAAAATGTGAGAGATGTCAGAAAAATAAATTAACGCGAAAAAATAAAGCGCCGTTAGTAATAACAGATACCGCGGATAAGCCATTTGAAAAATGTGCTCTAGATATCGTGGGACCTTTAACGATAACTAACAATGAAAATAAATATATTTTAACGTTCCAAGATAATTTAACAAAATTCAGCAAAGCAATTCCGATAAAAAATCAAGAAGCCGCGACCATCGCGAAGGAGTTTACAACGAAAATAATTTTTGAACACGGAATACCGGAAAAAATATTAACGGATCAAGGAACCAATTTTTTAAGCGAAATGTTTAAAAATACATGTAAACTGTTAAAAATTGAAAAGATTCAAACAACCGCGTACCATCCGGAAAGTAATGGAGCGCTGGAACGATCGCATCGTACTATAGCAGAATATCAACGACATTATATCAACGCTGATCAAACAGATTAAGATGAATGGATTCCCTACGCAATGTTCACGTATAATACGACACCGCACGCGGCAACAAGATTTACGCCGTTCGAATTAGTGTACGGGCACCGAGCAACTCTACCGACGACACTGTCGCAATCGCAAAAGCCCACGTATTCATACGATGATTACGCCCAGGAATTTAAAAAAAATTAAGAGCGTAGCCAAGGAACACCTAAAAAACGAAAAAATAAAAGCAAAGGAAAATTACGATAAGAAGACAAAAAACACCACGTGTAAGGTAGGAGATAAAGTCCTCTTACACGACGAAACCGTACGCCGAGGACGTTCGAAGAAACTTGATTTTCTATGGATAGGACCCTACATGATCACCGAGAAGAATTCGGACGTGAACTACACAATAAAAATGGGAAGACGAACTATACGCGTACACGTAAACCGACTGAAAACGTTTATTGAAACTTAAACCGGAAAACGGAGATTCGAAGCGCGAGGGGGGAAAAAGAAAAGAAGAAAATAGGGAAAATGAAGAGAAAATAGAAGAAAAAGAAAAAATAAGAAAACCAAAAGACGTCGACATCTACTTTATTGTCGTTGGCCGCGGCCGCGGCCGCGATCAGTATCGCGAATAAACGCCTCAAATTCAGCCACAATCTCCTCAAAGCCACGTCGAGGCCCTCGAAAAGAGACAACCTCTCGCACAGCCCGAACAATGCCCCGGCTACGGGCCAACATAGGGTTGAAGGGTGGACGAGCGACAACCAAATCGGGAACACCAAGCTCCGCTCTCTCCCGCAAAATAGTAGAAGGCACAAATTCGAGACGAACGCAAAATGGTCAGTATTGTAACGTCGTCTAGCACGGGAAACTGCGCACTTACTGGTTCAATATTTTCACTAAAAAATAATTCGAGTTGGGGGCTATCACAAAAAGTATCGCACTCAAGAAGACGCACAACTGAGTAAATAAGAACAAAAATCGACGCGACAATGCCTGAAAATAGACTGACAAGAGGAACGGAAAGAAAGCCTGAGAAAGGTTATAGAGAACGAAGAAAGTAGCAAAAATCTAGCTGCATATGCAAATGCATTCGGCGAAAAGAAAGAATACACCTCGAAAGTTCTAAGTATTATAATATAATACAAAGCCTCTGTATTACAGGAGTCTCGTTGCATGGAGTACCTGCACGAACCTGATACCCGTGAACTATTCCTGTTAACGAAATTTGCAACCGAACCAGGTATTCCTGCTACTTCGAGAAAATCGGACAAATAAATCAAGCGGAATCAACATGGAAAATGGTAATCACAATGGATGTCAAGGCAATAGACCAACAATACCAGCAACTGCAAGGATACATAGAGCAAACAGAAGATCTGTGCTACAACAAACCACTCATAGCAAAAATGAGAGAAACGTGTCAACACTTATTCCAGATAATAAAAAAAGAGAATAAGCAATTAGCAACATTGTTAAAATGACTGCAAACCGCATACCAAACGCCGAAGAATGTACGATGAGGATTGCTCGATGGAATAGGCACCGTAGCAAAAACGCTATTTGGAACTATGGATGCTGACGACGAAAAGAAAATTGCCGAACAATTAAACTTACTGCAAAAATCAGCAGCAAACACTGCAACATTCGGCAAAGAATCAAATAAAAATCTTACACACCACAATCGCCCACGTGGACAACCTCGAAAAAGTTTTGCAGGAAAACGAAAAAAGATTCCTGAATATAACGATAAGAATGAAGGACCAGAGAATCGGATACGGGCAACGTGAAGACTTGGATGAGCATTTCCTGACGATAGAAGCGATAATAGCGGATCTGACACACGACACGGAAGATATAATCGAGCACCTTACAAACGCGAAGAATGGAATCATAAATGTAAGGCTAATACCAATAGAAAATATATTAGAAAATTTAGAAGAAACGACATCACAATTACCGCAAAATTTATACTTTCCATTCCGCATCGCCGCAGAAAACTGGGCGAATATTGAAAAATTTATAACGATAAGTGCGTATAACGATAACTCGAATATACATACAATTATAAAATTTCCATTAATTATATATCCCGCGTACGACATACTAAAAGTAATGCCGTTACTGACATTTGATTATGAAAATGTATTTGTAGAAGTAAATCAATAAGCAATAGTAATAGATACGGAAAGTAGAACGTACATTACAATGACACAAGAAAATTTAAACCAATGACTATTAAAGACGGAAAACATTATATTTGCAAAGAAAACCACCCCGTATACCATATAGATGATAATTCATTATGCGAAGTACAAACATACTTGCAATTAGCAGGACATAAAAGAAATTGTAAAAATCGACAGGTAAATTCGAACACAATTATATGGATAGCACTGAGTAACCAAAATTCATGGTTATACTCAACAAAAAATAAGCAGTACATAATAATATCGTGCAAAGGACACAAGACGGAAAGAATAGAAATAAACAGAACGGGAACAATAACGTTGACAGACAATTGCAAACTGACAACGCCCAACATGACGATTAAAACGAAAAAAAAAAAAATAACGTCATATATACAAACACACGTACCAGAATATAATCTAACGTTCTCACGAGACAAACAGACGAACGAAAACACAGACGATAGTCAACTAATAAAACTTAGAAAAATTATACAAAAACCAAACGAACTGATGGAACTAAGTAAAACATTAGACGATACAGACAAACAGTTAGACAACGACAATTTTACGACACATAAATACGTGACATACTCAATAATTTCAAGTTTTACGGGAATTATAATAATTATCGTGGTAATTGCAATAGCATACGCAATAAAGCGAAACAAAAATAAAAATGAAAAAACGATCGAAGTTAATATAAATCCAATGAGCAAACCTAGACACATAATAGATCACATATACAGCACAGCAAGTAACATACCGATAACAGAAATAGGAGCCGACACGATAGTAAGCAGAGAAAGCGATACTGCGATATTATTTTAAACAGCGCTGGAGATAAGAAAAATGTAAAAATATCAAAAATTTACTATTGTAAATAAGTTAAGAGACGAAAACTCGTTTTAAAAATAACTCGTTTTCTTTTTTCAAAGGGGGAGGAATGTCGTAACCTGACCAGCTATAAAATATTAAAGAAAAAAAATAATAATAAAGGAAATAAAACAGTATGAGAAAAGACCAAGGAAAAGATTAAGAAATAAAGATTAAGTAAGGAAGATTAAGAAATAAGTAATTAAATAAAATAGAATAGAGAGAATAAAAGAAGACGTGACTATAGATAAATAAGTCACGGCGAAGTTCCGAGAAGCTGACGAAGCAGCTGACAGGAACAGAGCACGAGACGTGACTCCGGTCAGGGTCACCATACTCCTTCCTTCCCGATCAATTAGTATATATAGAAAGCGACTGCGAAGACAGAGGATCGCTAATCGAAACCAAGAGTATAACACGTATCGCGCTCGTACATTATACCCGCGAAGTTTCAATTAAGTAATAAGTGTATAGCAGTGTTAATGAATAAATCTCTTTGACTATAAATTTCTGACTATAAAGTACGGAGTGTCTTTACTAGTGCGTGGATCCTAATCTTTTGGGCTAGCGGATCCCGAAAAGTCCCTTCTGTTATAGCCCAAAAGGCTATAAACTAAATTTTAAATAAATTAAACTATAAGTAATAATTTAGGTCAAAGAACGTGAATACCGACACATCTACGAAATGGCCAAAGACGAATCGCCACTACGATATCGAAGAATTCGACAACCACCCGGGCATACATTACGAAAAAATTGGACAACTACACTGCAACCGACGGAGTAGCCGGCGAAACTGTTCGTTAGACGACCTAGTAGGGAGAAGTCCGCGGCTTCGGCCGACACGGAGCGATCGTCTGGACAGCCCAGGGTCGTACTGGACCGCATGCACAGGGTGGTGCATAGTCCGGCAAAAAAGACATAGTTGATATGGACGTCGCGCGCGTTTGCTGGTGTCATGCGTGCTAACCGTTGTTGCGTTCATGGTGCTTACTGTTAAGGATTGAAATGATATATTTTGTTTGCGACGTCGCATGGCTATTGCGATATTTAATAAATTTTGTACCGATGGTTTATTTCTTTTTCTTTGGTTTTGTATTGACGATGAGGTCTCAGCGGGCCAGTGTTATTATTTTGACACGTCTTCTCCATCGAAGAGAGAGAGAGAGAGAAAAAGAGAGAGAGAGAGAGAGAGAGAGAGAGAGGGTGGGAGGGAGGGAGGGAGGGAGGGAGGGAGGGAGGGAGGGAGGGAGGGAGGGAGGGAGGGAGGGAGGGAGGGAGGGAGGAGAGAGAGAGAGAGAGAGAGAGAGAAAGAGAGAGATTTTTGATTGATCTTTATTAGCTTTCTCAGCTATTTGTAATACAGATCTAGTTTACATGAATTATTACATACTCCTTTAACGCTCGCTTAAACGCTTCAAGTGTTTCATTCCGTTTTATTTCAGCTGGTAAGTCATTATACATTTTCACTCCTTCATAAAACATACTCTTCTGCGCACTCGTAGTTCTGCGAAATTGCATTACAATATCCCCGGCTTGTCGTGTCTGTCTTTCACTCTCATTTCCCACTATTGTTAACCTATTTTTTAATTGATCCGGTAACATACTCTTTAAAATCTTAAAAATAAATATACACACATTATAATATAGCCTC
Organism: Lasius platythorax; assembly: GCA_963971435.1. Taxonomy (NCBI): domain Eukaryota; kingdom Metazoa; phylum Arthropoda; class Insecta; order Hymenoptera; family Formicidae; genus Lasius; species Lasius platythorax. Next base: position 19,168,947 of record OZ020541.1, on the reverse strand, counting down.
TGTCTTATGGACATAAACTGCAACGCTTGCAGCATACGCTCCACTTTGGTATGTCTATCACATTGTAATATGACCCTCATGGCCCGGTTTTGCGCTTTTTGCAATTCATTCAGCTGTGTTTCGCCCATATCAATTAACAGCGTCGCACAATATTCAAAGTGAGGCGCTATGATTGTCTTGTATATAATACATCTAGTATATGCCGATATGTAATTACCTATTCTATTTAAAAAACTCACTTTTTTCCCTATTTTCTTTAGCATATAATCACAGTGGTCCTTAAATCTTAGTCTATCGTCAATAATTATGCCTAGATATTTCATTCTTTCCACACGCTCTATTTCAGTTCCATCCAAACATTTCAATGTAATGTTACCTCTCAGTTCTTTCCTTATACTTCTAACTATCATAGTTTCGTTTTTCCTGCATTCATTTTTAACTTATTTGTATTCATCCATTTTTCCACTGTAACAAATGCCATATTCATTTTTCTTTCTAATTCCGCACTACTCTCTCCGGTCACATACACCAGCGTATCATCCGCAAACATTTCTATGTTACATCCTTCCGGGCAGACTTTAATTATATCATTTATGTATATTATAAATAACAAAGGTCCTAATACAGATCCCTGTGGTACTCCATATTCTGTGGCCAATAATGTAGACCATTCATTGTTAAATCGTACCTGTTGTGTTCTATTCTTTAGATATGATCTTAACCATTCTAAAGCTGTTCCTCTAATTCCGTATTGATATAATTTCTCTAACAATCTTTCCCTATCTATTGTTTCAAATGCTCGCTTGAGATCCATGAAAATTACCCCCACCATTTTTGCTTCACTAATTATCAATTTCCATTCGTCAATGACTGTTTGAATCGCTGTTTCACACGAATACTGTTTTCTAAAACCCGATTGATGATCTGTTATGATACAATTATCTTCAAAAAACGTCTCAATTTGTTTTTTAACTACTAATTCTAATACTTTTTCGAATATTGGTAACATATTTATAGGCCTAAATTCACTTGCTTTCCTAGCTTTCTCTATTTTTGGAATCGGTATTATCGTAGACGTTTTCCAATCTTCTGGACAGCAACCTTCCCTCAAAGAGTTATTTATTATATCAACAAATTCCTCTTTTATTACATAAAATACTGCTTTAAGTATATCACTAGTTATTCCCTCTTCCGTACCTCTCTTTTTTGTTCCATAACAATTTTTTGTAAATGCTCTATTCTAATCATCTCAAAATTTTCCATAATCCCCTCGCTTTCAATAACAAAAATAATTCTTTTACCTGGACTTCCCAAGTTACCACTATTTATAGATTTTACTATGCTATCAATACTCTGTATATAATATAAATTAAATTTATCAGCTATATTGCACCCTTCAGTATTATCTAATATTTCAAAATCTATATTCTCTATTGCCTTTGTACCCGTTGGTTCGCCTCTTATTATTTCTTTCAGGGTTTTCCACATAGATGTCGGATTTCCCTTGTTATGATCTATCATATTTTCATAATATTCTTTCTTTTTTGTCCTGATTAGTTTGACCACTGCATTTCTTTCAATTTTAAACTGTAACCAATTTTCGTCCATATCGTGATACAACGCTTTACTGTACGCCTCATCCCTTTTCGCCGCTGCTTCTCTTATTTCATCCGAAAACCATTTTTTTCCTTCCCATATTTTTGGAATTCTAAATTTTTTCTTAGGCGCTGTAGTGTCAAATGCATCTACTATATTATCAACAAGTTTCTTTGCTCTCACACTGACATTCATATCTTGGCTTTGTTCTAAATTATTTTCCACTAATTTAATAAATTCATCTACATTAAATTCTTTAAAATTCCTAGCACTAAATTCTCTGTATTTATTATCAATTTTACTCGCATTAAGTTCAACTTTTAACCACACATGGTCTGTTATATATATATATATAGTAAATGTAATATTATTTATTAATATAAATTAAATAATTTAGATGATCATAGAGGCCGTGGTCGCGGACGTGCGCGGGCCCGATGGTTTCGGCAGAGGGGTGGTGCCCGTGCACTTTGTTTTAATAGAGGCGGAGGCGGAGGCCGAAACCGAGTCCAAAATTTTAAAAGAAGAGGAAGAAGAGGCTCTTTCAACCCATTAATAATAACAAACTATTATTTATCGTAATTTCTTAATTTTATATAAATTTTCTATTAAATATTATTAAATAAATAAATTTAAACTTATTCTCTCTCTCTCTCTCTCTCTCTCTCTGTCTCTCTCTCTCTCTCTCTCTCTTTCTCTCTCTCTCCCTCTCCCTCTCTCCCTCTCTCCCTCTCTCCCTCTCTCCCTCTCCCTCCCTCTCTCTCTCCCCCCCCTCTCTCCCCCTCTCTCCCCCTTTTCTCTCCCCCCTCTCTCTCTTTCCCTCTCTCTCCCCCTCTCCCTCCCTCTCTCCCTCCCTCCCTCCCTCCCTCCCTCTCTCCCTCTCTCCCTCTTTCCCTCTTTCCCTCTCTCCCTCTCTCCCTCTCTCTCTCTCTCTTTCTCTCTCTCTCTCTCTCTCACTGTCTCTTACTTTCTCTTTATTTACATATATAAAAAAGCCAAGAGTAGATTTTTATTATTTATGCTCTTTCTATTCTTTATTTTTTTAATTAGTTTATCTTTTATGTGCATTAGTTCAATTTTTATGTGCAAAATAAATTTCAATGAAATTACAATATTTATCTAATTACTAATTTTTACGTTTTTATTGTAAAATCGAAATAGTACGAGACACGCGAGATCTAATAAACGAGCCAAGCCGCTAAAGCATATATGATTCTCTCGAAATCTTGAGGCTGGCGACGCGTCATAGCTATAGCTATAGTTTAGGAAAGAAAGAGGCAGAGAATTGTATATCTGTTCTCTTCTACTGCCCGAAGCTGGCCGAACGCCGAGCGCACACGTACACGGCTCCTTCCTTGTGTGCGCTCCTAGCCCCTCCACGCTGTATGGCTGCAGTGTCTCGAAACTGGCATCACTGGTTATATGTTTATTTGACTCGAATGATTTTATTTGTATTGCGCATTCTTGCGGATTCTCGACTACACGCTACAGTTACCTGTCAGTCCGTGATCTGACGCTACGGTTTTTTTTTTGTAATAGATTTATTAGTTCCTATTAGACGTAGTGATTTTGCGTACCGTAACTCCATAATTATTATGTCATAAGTATTATTGTATTTTAGAGCGTGAAACATTTAGACTGTGACGCTCTGACAGAGGGTATTATGGAGTAAGTTTATATTATACGTTAGAGCGTGTTTTGTTGGATAGACAGGCAGATAATGACGATTCGTCGGAAAATGTTTTGTTATATGCTATCTTGGATAGACGTGATATTAATTTATTTGTATGACGATTTATTTATGTCCCGATGAATCGGATTTTTTGAACGCACGAATAAAACGAATGTTAAGTATAAACCGGAAGTTTGTCTTGATTGTTAAGAATATTTCTGAAACGCGGACTGAGTTTTGCATTGATTAGTGTTGTTCGCTATAAAGTAAAAAGTTATTCGGTCATACTTGTCGGACCGCGTAAGGATATATTGTTCGGTGAAGCTCGACGTGTGAGTGGCGTTAAATTTTTGGTCGAGCTTGACACTCGGTGTGCGAACAGAGATATTCGGTTAGGATTGACGGTCCATGAGCGAGGCGTGTAGGTAAAGTTATTCGATCAGAGTTGACGGATGTGTTTTCCAATTGTTGGCGCTGTGCGTTCCGTTGTGCGGCGTGTGCGAGCGTCGCTGTTTTTCTGGCGTGTGCGGTGCAGCGAGACATAGAGCGAATGAGATTGAACCGCAGTGAGCGATACTGCGGACCGGGGTTGTGAGACTTGGTCGACTGTCGCGACCACGTGGATTAGTGACATCGGGTCGCGTTTGTCGCGCGGATGTTCTCGAACGTTCGGGCGTGGAGTGGATGGTGGGGAGGCCGTGCAGCTGCGACGGTAGCTCCCATTTCTCGTGGTCAGTCGGAGTATAACCACCAAGGAAGGTGGTCAGTCGGGGCTGAGCCTCAGAGGAGGTCAGTCGAATATCACTCGCAGTCAAGTCGAGCCGTAAAGCTCCAAGGAGCAAAGTATGCCGTAACTGAACCCGCGTAACCGCGTAATAGTAACGTTAACGTTAGTAAACGTTAGTAAAAGGCGAGGCGTTCGCGTCGGATGGTTGAATATCCGCGAATGCGTAAGTAGCGCGCCGACTCGGTGTGTGTGTGTGTGAATGGACCGTCGCTTTGCGACAGATGTACAAGAATATATTCCTTTGTGCTTTCGCTGATTGTGCTTGAGCCAAGGACGAAATAAATTATTTCTCTACATACTTTTGGCAATTCTTTGTGTGGTCATTGACCAGCGCACGTTGTGATTCATCCCTTCGTCGTTCCGTATCCCGTAAGCGGTCATAATATCCGGGGTAAATAAATATTTCGGAGCAAATCAAAAGAACGAGGGAGCGATTCCGGCAAGGCGGCAAGGACGAGCTTGGAGTTGAAACGAGGAGCCTTGGGGTCCCGTTCCATTGTCCCGTGGTGCCGGTGCGGCGCTGGGGCCGACCCGGAGAGGAGCCCGTGACTTTGCTACTTGCGAAGGTTAAAGTAGCTGGCGGCCGTGATCAAGGTAGGACTTTACCTCTGTTCCGCAACATCCGCGTTGCGGATTTGTCCGAGCTGTACGCGTTCCGGCATCAGCGATCGAATAAGATAGCTTTCAAACGATACGGGAAGCGAGGTCCCAATCTGGCAGAGTGCCAGTACGAATTCCGAGAGGGCAGGTCGACTATAGACGCGATTCTTCGCGTCCGTGCCCTCTCGGAAGAGACGGTCTCCAAGGGCAGGGTGGCGTTGGCGGTCAATTTAGATATCGCCAACGCTTTCAACACCCTGCCCTGGAGATGCATAAGGGCGGCGCTCGAATATTTTCGAGTGCCCCCCTATATTCGGGAAGTAATCGGGGATTACCTCAGGGACAGATACATAACGTATCGGGGGCGGTACCAGCAACTATATCGGAAGGAGACGAATTGCGGGGTTCCGCAGAGGTCTGTCCTCGGACCGCTCCTGTGGAACCTCGGATACGACTGGATGCTGCGGGGCGCCCTCCTCACGGGCCTGAACGTCGTGTGTTACGCCGACGACACGCTAGTCATGGCCCGTGGGGGAAATTGGGAGGAGACCATCCGTCTCGCGAGAGTGGGGTGGCACACGTTGTCGGTCGCATCCGCGCCTTGGGGCTGAAGGTGGCTCTCCATAAAACCGAGGCCGTGTTTTTCACGGGGCCTCGGCGGAGAAAACCACCTCAGGCCCACATAACTGTGGAAGGAGTCCACATCGGGATTCGGCCCCATATTAAATATTTGGGGCTGTACCTCGATAGTCGATAGTGCTTCAAAGAGCACTTCTGCCGCAAGGCCCCCCGAATAGGGGCGGCGGTCAATAGTTTCGGCCGCCTTATGTCCAATATCAGGGGGCCCGGGGATTGGATTCGCCGCCTCTACATGGGGGTGGTCGGATCTATGATCCTTTACGGGGCCCCTGTATGGGTGAAGGACCTCGCGGTCAGCCGGGGCAGCAAAATGCTGCTGCAGGGACTGCAACGACGGTTGGCCATCAGGGTCATACGGAACTACCGGACCACCTCCGCGGAGGCGGCCTGTGTGGTGTCGGGGTCTATACCCTGGGAATTGCTGGCGGAGGCACACGCTTCAATGTATCAGAGGCGCATTGCTCTCCGCCAGCAGGAGATTACCCCGACACCCAGTGCGGCGAAGGCTGAGAGGCACCAGTCCCGACAGCTCGCCATTGAAAAATGAAAAGGCAGGTTGGCCAACCCTAGGGCTGGCCATAGAGCTGTCGGGGCCATCCAGCCGATCTTGGAAGATTGACTGGATCGGCGGCACGGACGATTAACCTTCCGGTTAGTGCAGGTGCTCACGGGGCATGGCTGCTTCGGTGAGTACCTGCACGAAAAGGCGAGGCGCGAGCCGACAACGGAGTGCCACCATTGTGACGCGGACCGGGACACGGCGCAACACACCCTCGAGATGTGCCCCGCATGGCGGAGCAGCGCCGTGTCCTGATCAACAAGATCGGTATCGATCTTTCCCTCCCGGTCCTGGTCAAGGCCATGACCGGGAGTAGGGAAATGTGGCGAATAATGGTCTCTTTCTGCGAAGAAGTCATCTCGCAGAAGGAGGCCGCGGAACGGGAGCGAGAGGACGACCCGTCTTCCGCTCCCGTTCGCTGGAGGAAGAGGGGTGCGAGGAGAAGGGCTTTCGCCCGACTCCCTCAGCGCCCCTTGCGCGGAGACATCTCAGCCCCCGCGCTCCTTCTCCAGGGCTGTGCCTGGAAAAGGGAGGCTGTTTTTCGGGGGACGCATGGCGTCCCTCTCATCATAAATGGGTCCGGCCTCCCTCGTCGGCGGGGGACCGCAGGGGTCTTACGAATGTAGGGACTTGTAAACCCCATTGCACTGCGGCCCTCTCCACCGTCTTGGGGCAGTGTGACGTGGCAGCACACACAAAAATTAATATAAATATAAATCTTAATAAAAATAATTATAAATATTTATAATTATTATTTTTAATTTTTATTTAATAATTAAATTCATTAATTAAATTATTTAAGAATTAAATGTTTTCCGTTATTTATAATTTGTTAATATTAGCCTGTCACCATAATGTACGATATACGTGTAACACACATTGTATATAGAAAACGACAAAATAAAATCAGCTGTGCAGTAAAAATCAATATCACCTAACTTGAAAAAATCAATAACAGATGACAGATCGGTACGCGTGTATGTGTAATTACGGGCCTGAGCGCGCGAATTCTATGCGATATCATTGGCAAACTTTCATCGCTTATAACTCAAAAATTATTGCAGCCTCAAAATTTTTGTATTAGAATTTTTGACTCTATTTTACCTCTAGAACACGCTAACAAAGTATTGTACGGAGGTTGTGAGACACCCTGTATATATACTCACACATAAAGTAAATAAAATTATGATATTTAATATTAATGTGTTATATATAAATATAGAATTTATCAATATAAATACAAACACACACACAACATTTTCTGCACTTTTACATTTATTAATTAAGTGCATTTAGTCACTTACATTTTAAATTTACATATTAAATTATTATTTTAGTCACATTTCAGATTTACAAGTTATTACTTAAACATTCACATTTTACGTAATATATTCTTATTAAAGGTTATTTTTCGTCTTTCTCGCGAGTTACCTTTCTTTCTTTTCTTAAACCATAAACTATAAAAAAATCAAGATCAGCTCTGCAATTTAAAAAGACCATTTAAGATTCAAGAAATTCTTAAATCTTGAGATTTGAGAAACTATGAATTCGGGCCTTTGTTATACACTCACTCGCTTACAAAGCACCTTTGTTCTATCCTAACAAAGGCCCTCTGTTTCCTTCAACCACAAAGCTCTCTGGTCCCTGTCATTAATCCTATCGCAATAAAATCCTATCGAAATACACAGTCTTATTCTCTAACAAAAGAAACCATAATGCAGTCAGTCTTATTCTCCGACAAAAAGATAATAATATAGTCATAAAATAAACTCTCTTTTAACATAATTACAATTCGCATCTCTCGCGATCGGCAAAACAGAACATAAATAAAAGAAGGGTAAGTAACACTCAAACGCATATAATTAAACAACGCTAAAACTATATATCTATATCTATCGCTTAACCTAGGCTTGAGACAAAAGCATTGTCTCCTGCTTTTTATCTTGTTGAGAAGCCGTCTCCTCCACATCGCTTTGTTCGGCTTCGTAAGCGAAGCCTGCCTCGGCTGCCCTCTCACCTGTTGAATCGGCCCCCGATTCCTCCCTCTTGGGCTCCTCCAGATCCGTGGTCGTCTCCGCCATCACCGATCCATTCCTCCGCGTCTCCGTCTCGCGGTCCATGCCTCGCTCCTCGCTGAAACCGTCGTTGGTCGGGTGAGTCAAAGCCTCCGACTTCAAGGTTAGATTAGGTTAGTTTTTTCGGGGTAGGGATGCAGGGGGAGGGTCCCCGCCCACGCCTTTGACTTACCACACATAAATGAATAAATCTGATAGAAATTTATTTTATAAAACGTACATGGTGTCTAAAAGTTACATATAATTCGTGGAAATTCTTTTGTTAATAACTTTTTAATAAACAACGAGCGACGGCTAAAACCTCTTGGATGTTACTCAGGGCAGTGACCTTGACAACTATGTCAAGGTCAAGGTCATTGGAGGGGGAATATGTTAATCTGTATATTTATTCATTTGCATTGTCGCGTATAAGATGCTTGGGTATCTTGGCATACGTTTGACAAAGATAGAAACAGTCGACGCTCGAGTGTCGTCCCATTGCAAAGTACTCTCTTATCATATTTTGCTTGTCGCACGCCACGTTATCAAAGATAAAAATGGAATTCGGAAGCGCCTCGCTCGGTGGAATGACATCGCTATTATTAGAGAATGTAAAATATCCAAATTCCTCTATCGAGGACAGCAAATTTTCCAAGTATCAATATTTCGGTTGTTGAAGCGATTTTGAGTATACGTACATGTTCTCGAAATGTATACCGTGTGGGCTTTATATCAAACTTATGAACACGTTAGTCTCAGGGTTGGGAAGTAACTCGTTACTTGTAACGAAGTTACAGTTACAGTTACATTTTTTCGGTAACTCTAACTTAACTTCGTTCCTTTTTCCCCATCTGTAACTGTAACTTAACTCAGTTACATATTTTCGGTAACTAGTAACTAATTTAATAGTTACATTAATAGTTACTTTATATATATATTTTAAACTTTTGGCAGATTGCATTGGGCGGCCTTGCGTTTGTGCATAAACATCGTTATCGACACTTTAAATTTTTATTAAAATTTTTATTAATTTTTAAAAGGATTTGATATTCTATTCGATAAATTTTAGATATTAAATCATTGTAATTGCCTCTAATCGCTGTTTATAATGTTTATAACATTGTATAAATTTGTAATAAATGTCAATAAATTTTTATCACTAAGTGTAGAGAGAGAGATTTGATATTTTTATTTTCATTACAAGAAAGTAACTGCAAAGTAACGACTCGTTACTTTTTAAGTAACTATAACTGTAACGAGTTACTTTTCAGAATCGATAACTTGTAACTGTAACTAGTTACATTTTCAATGAAAAAACTGTAACTGTAACTAGATACTTTTATAAAGTAACTTTCCCAACCCTGGTTAGTCTTACCACAATTCGAAAGACCACAAATGATACCGCGTAGAGTATTCGGTAGCATGTTTCCATGCCTTCGTATTTCTTTTTCATCCATTAGTCGTGTTTTATCGTCAAAATTTGTAACTTTAATTATCGCTTGTCGAACAAACCGCATGTTGTCTTTCGCAAGTCACAAATCAGATTTTTCGAAAATGAATCATCGGTGACCTATTTATAGAGATGCGTCGAAGCAAAATCACTTAGTCTTGAAAATGTTTCTTCTTCTGTCGGTTAACAATGATATTCTCGAACTTACCGCCAAACAGTTACAGTTTATTTCCAAGATTGTTTTACTGCGAAACTTTGGTGACTACGTGGAACGATTGTGGGACAAGCTTCCCGAACATATAAAGATCGATTCGGAGATTCAACAATATCGTCGTTGCACGCAACATTATAATTTGTCGTGGCAACAAACACATATCGACGGTCCAACACCGTTGATAAAGAATTGTTGCGAATGTCAGCGAGAATTATAAGAGGTAGCGGCCTGTTAAATTGTGCGATAAACGCACTCCCTATCGAATTACATATTCCCGGCTATCAGTTTTGCGGACCTGAAACTCACTTGGAAAAACGATTGGTTAGAAGTGATCGAGGCATTAATCCATTGGATGCCGCGTGTTGCGAGCACGATATTGTATATTCTCGAAGCAACGACCTCGGTGAACGACACATTGCTGATAATATACTCGCTGCAAGAGCACGAAAATATATTACCGAGAGAGATTCGACTCTTGGTGAAAAAACAGCTGTACGGCTGCTACGGCTGTTTGGGCGGCAATGAAAGCAAAGACTAAATTCGGTATGGGTTTGAAGACAAAAAAGTCGTCGACGAAGAAAAAACAAATACTTCCAGTAGCGAAGCGTGGTGGTATCTTACCACTTTTACCATTATTGGGAGTTGTCGGTTTATTGGCTGGCGGAGCAGCGGGAATCGCAAAGGCTGTGAACGATAGCAAGGCAGCGCAACGTCAGCTCGAAGAAATGCAACGTCATAATCGCGCTTTGGAAGGTCGCGGACTTTATCTCGCTCCATACAAGCGCGGACAGGAATTCTCAGCGATGGTTAGAAAAAAAACGTCAAAAAAACGCTAAAAATGCCTGTGGGTGTAACAACTAATGTGTAATTAAAACAACTGGCAAGACGTATGCGTATTCCTTAGAGGCGTTTTCATGCGCAATAATTTACCGATAAACGACGTACGACGAAATGAAAGCGGTATCGTCAATTAGGATAACGCTGATGGTCCCGGTACTCATTGGGTAGCGTATGCAAAGAGGTGATATCGAATAATATATTTCGATAATTTTGGAACAAAAATAGTTTTGGACAAAATGTTACGAAAATATAATACAATCGCACGTCTTATCAAAATTATAATTAAAGAATTTGCGGACAATTGTGTTTACGATTTCTTCAAACGGTTGACGAACAAATTTAAAGCCTGACAATTCACCGTCACGATTCAGTATTTGTTTGACAATTTTCCAGCATGTCACTGACACTAACGTTGAGTGGTAAGAGTAGCGTTCTTGCTGTAAGCTACTTTCCGGCTATAGATTTTTATGATGGTGATTACGAGCTCGGTTGAACGGACTTTGAAACTTATCATAAGATAACAAATGTGAATTCTTCGAATAATAAATTTTACTTTGATAACAATAACAAGGAAATTACGATTCCCGAGGGATTGTACGAATTACGTGCTATAAATGAATATCTCAAACGTGCAATTTTACGATATCGACACGCTGTTGGTTTCAACGATGCAGTTAATAACGTTGCGCGAGAATGATTTCGAAGAACAGGGTGAATATCCAATAGTGCTTTGCGCTAATCATAATACGCTAAAGAGCGAAATCAAATGCGCTTTTAGAATAAACTTTAGTAAACCAGACAGCGTAGGATCATTGCTGGGATTCTCATCAAATCGTATATTGCAGCCTTGGAAATGGCATAAATCGGATCTACCGATAAATATTATTAACGTAAATATTATTTGTATAGAATGCAGCGTGACCACTGGCGCGTACAGCAATAACAAGCGTGTACACACGATACATGAATTTTCACCGACCGTGCCGCCAGGATATAAGATATCGGAAACGCCTGCACAGATCATTTATCTACCGATCATTACACGGAGCATTACTGACCTAACGATCCGCATTGTTGACCAAGAAGGACGATTGCTCGATTTTCGAGGAGAGGAAATCACCGTAAGATTACACATACGACGGCGGCAATAATAGCGCGTGACAAATGAAATGCTCGTGCTGAACAAAACGGAGCACGTGAAAGACAATATTTTTACGAGTGACAATATTTTTGCGAGAAGACGAGTGGCATCGGATGACAATAGTAAAGTGTCCAGTTACGCTAAGAAGAAACTCAGCGCGTTGAATCGTGAATTTTTAGAATCGTTGGGATTTGTGGTACGCAATACTTGAAAATATGATCGACATCTTGAATATTGGAGGTGAGCCGATCTTTGATGATCATATCATAAAGATTGAGACTCATACGTACAATCTGTACGCCAACACATCGCTCGGATATAGCGATGAGATACGGATACCGATACAACATCAGGATTTATACACGTTACCATGTGAAAGCTTTTTATATGTTGAAGGAAAGTTGATGGTACATAAAAAGGATGAAGGGACAGAGGTAGTATTAGGAAACAATTGCGTTGCGTTCATGTTTGATGAACTTCGATATGAACTCGATGGTGTGGAGATTGATCGCAACAAATACGTTGGAATAACTTCCACGCTCAAAAATTATGTCTTTCTAACACCTGAGAGAGGTAAAATCTTGAAGAATGCTGCGTGGGATGTGGCACGTAATATTGTTGAATCTTACTTCAACTTTTGCGTACCGCTCAACATGTTATTGAGATTTTGCGAAGATTATAAGCGAATTGTGATTAACGCTCGTCATGAATTAATTTTGATACGTTCACGCAATGACAACAATTGTCTAATTGGACATATGTCGGCGGAAGCTGAGATTAAATTGCTCAAGATACAATGGCGTATGCCTCATGTAATATTAAACGAGATCAATAAACTGTCATTGCTACGGGCGTTGAAAAGCGGACGATACTTGAACATCAGTTTTCGTTTTTGGGATCTATACGAATTTCCTCTGTTACATAACACAACCAAGCATTCGTGGACCGTGAAAGCAGCATCTCAGCTGGAGAAGCCGCCATATGTTATCTTTGCACTGCAGACTGGTAGAAAAAATGCTGTGTCAAAAGAGATAACCGGTGTTATAGCCCGCGAAGCTATAGAGATAAATTTTATATAAGTCTTAGTTAAGAGCCCCAGACGCGAAGGAATGCGCGAAACGCTAACGCAGCGAGCCACGCGCGGAAACCGACCTTGCGAGAAATGCAAGCGAAGGAGTTCGACTTCGAACTTCCTCGCCTGCATCCGGACGACGAAAAACCCTTACGTTTAAAGAACCTGTTACCAGGCACCTCCTCTTATGGAAAAAACCGCGATAATAAAGAGGCTCGCCACTAACACGCGCGAGCCAGTCGATCAGTAAAAATTGCGAAATAAAGAAGAGCCATTCAATGAGTAAACTAAAAGAGACCGCGACCGAGTCAGTTCGTCTGTCGTTTTATTACAATTAAGAGATAGATAATCGCGACCAATAACGAGGAGCAAGACGGGAGTGCGCTGAAATAAGTAACCTCTATAAGTATAAGAAAATGTTCTTTTATTGAATAAAATATTTAAAAGAAAAGAACGAAAAAGTGAAGTGGATTGAGTGGAACCGTGGAGTCCCAACTCCTTTGCCTGGCAATTCTCACATTATCGAAAATACAGTGCCGCCCACGGCACAACACCATATTCGACATCTGTCAATTAACCAACGTTAAACTCTATCTAAACTCGGAAGTTTATCCCTATGATGATTTGAATTTAGATTTTGATAAAAATAGATACGCCCTCTTGTTCAACATGTACTCTCGTTTTTGCAAATCTTATTATGGATGTGATAATAATATGGTGTTATTAAACATCACAAAGTTTTTATATTATGGTCCTTTTGCAGGAATTGATTGCTCGCGGCAAAACGTGTTAAAAATTCTACCGTAGACGTGAGAATAGTTTGAATGCAAGGAAGATATACCGACAAATACTACCGCCTATTGTCTCATTTTGCGCGATCGCGTTGTTGAATATTGCCCATTGACCAACGTAGTTCGTAAAATTGTATAGATCACCAAATATCCCCTCCAATGCCATATAAAGTTATATAAAAAGATTGAAATTCGTGTCAATCGACAGCAGTCGTCTAAGACAACTTGTCATGCAATCGTACTGTTAAGCACAATATAATCGTCATGGTCGTACCGACGTTTGTTGATCTGCAAAGATTCATTATCGGGAGAAACTTTATCGTGAAGGAAGTAGCGATACTGAGAGATGGATTTGTTTTCTCTCACTACATTTTTGGAAGCCCCGTACCATGGTACGTGCTTACGAAATCTGAAATATCTCAAGTTTCATGGTTGATTGGACATCATCACGGACTACAATGGGAGGATGGAAACGTTCCGTACAGCATGGCTAAGCGTTTGAGTACGAAGGCTGTGATGGGTTCGACGGAAGATAAAGTTTTTGTGTACGTTAAAGGATGGAAAAAACGAGAGAATGGCTGACCGATATACTTGACGATGATGCAAGAAACTACGTCAATATTGAAACCTTGGATGCTGACTATGAAGATATCGCTTCTTTAAATAAGTTGGATGTTACGAGTACTATGCGTTGTGAAGAACATTTAAAAAATTGTGATTTACATAATGTATTTAAAATATTCAATTGGTGGTCGAATCATCATAACGATTCACCCCATCTTTATTTAGAATAAACTATTGTTTTAAAATATATATATTTTTCTCTATTATTCTCTCCTTTTCCTATATTCTTATCCATGTATGCGAGCGAGTATCACATTTCAGTACGTGATGCTAGCCTGTGTCATTAGACATAGAATATTTTTAATGGTATAAGTAATTGATTTGTCGTTCAATGTAGTTGATCATGGTTGATTGTTGTTCAAAGTGGTTCAAAGTGGTTCAATTGTGGTTCGATTGTGGTTCATTGTTGTTAAAAGTGGTTCAAAGTGGTTTCATTGTGGTTCAATCATGGTTGATTGTGGTTGATAATGGTTCGATTGTGGTTCAAAGTGGTTGATCGAGGTTCAAAGTGATTCAATTGTGGTTCAAAGTGGTTCGATTGTGGTTGATTGTGGTTCAATGTAGTTGATCGTGGTTCGATTGTAGTTCGATTGTGCTTTGATTGTAGTTTGATTGTGGTTCGAAAAGTGGTTGATTAGTTGTTCAAAGTGGTTGATTGTGGTTCGATCAGTAAATTATATGTCGACGTTGTAAAAATCATTTAAAAATATTTTTACATAATGTATAAGGCGCTAGGATGCTTTAGAATGCCTCAGAGCATTATCTGCAAAACATGCTTACTTTTGTTTTCTTATCAAGTGCTCTTTCTTATACCCCTACTTTTTTACCGCGAGGATGTCCACCCATTGTGCTGTCATAAAGCTTCAGCAGTGATGAAGTGAAGTTAAAATATATAAAAAAATGTCAAATATGTTGGGTTACATCAATTATGTGTTCAGTTTGTTGAATGATCGCGTAAGTATTATTGTGTGTATGTGTTTTATATTGTTACGCCCGCGTTGGACGCCCGGTAGATCTTAGCCGTAGAAGCTGCGAAGCTCTCCCTTGACAACTGGGGGGTTGTTTATCAACAACGCCCCAGAGATTCGCCCCTGAGCTTTCGACTCAGATTGACGTGTCTTTAAATCGTTTTCGTTAATTAATAATTGTATTCCTTGTTCTTGATTCTGTGTTCTATTAAAGTTACGTGTTCTTTTATAAACTAAGTGTTGTTGATTTCCGGCGCGAGTGCGGGGATTGAGTGTCGGCGCGGACGCATGTTACGATTTTAAATAAATCGCCCCGCGGACGTAACAATATATATATATATATATATATATTGTTACGTCCGCGGGGTATATATATATATATGTGTATATATATATATATATATATATATATATATATAACCATGTTCATAGGAATAAAAAGTTTTATTTTGACCTCTAGAATACGCTCCTAAAGTTTAGTGCATCATTTCAGATACACCCTGTATAATATAAATTATATTATTTTATATTTTAGTTGCTTGAAGATGTTGAATATCATATATATTTACATCGACGCTTTGTGCGGTGATGTCGTCGATGCGAGCGGATGGCGCTTGACGCCCTATGGGGCGACTACCCGGAGGCTTGAGTATATTCTCGACAATTTGATTTCGCTTATAATGACATATTCGGGTTAAGGAAGCTATTCGGCCTCGAGCCGTATGATGAGGAGGAAAATTGGAACTGTAAGTATTTTTTTAAATTTATATTAATTTATTTAAATTTTTATTCACTATTAATGAAAATTTTTTCTGTTACAGAAGTTTCCGCCGCCGCAACCAATGCCCCCCCCCCTCCCTATTATATATACAGGGTGGACCATTCTAATTTATCCACGCAAATTTCTCGTAAAGTAAGCAAAATAGAAAAAAATCTTTTATATAAGAGTTGTAGGGTTCAGAGAGGGACACCTGATGGTGAGCTCGACCCTGACCTTGGAGTCAAATTTAGGGGTCATTTCAAGGTCAACTTGATTTTCTTAAATGGAACTATCAATTTTTCATATCATATTCTTGTAGCTGGCGTCAAGACCTTTTCAAAACATTATAATAAAATGTTTTTCCATAAAGTACTTTTTGAGTTATGAGACTTGAAAAATTGTATGCTGCGCGTAACATGGCAAATTTTTAATTCTATCTCTACTTTTAGCGCTACCCATGAACAACGGCGTGGACGTAATAGTTTTCTATTCCCTTGTGTAAATTCGGAGTACCCTGTAATCGGAGGTTCCCGTGTTCGAAATAAACAAGATACTCCGGGTACAATACTCTGAAATTTTGTAACAATTGGATACCGACTTATTTCGAGTCATTGATCGTCTGTTCTAGAAATAATACCATTTTTCAAAATTCACATGGAAACTTATTTCTTATTACTTGAAGATCAATTTATTACGAGAATCTCTTTCATTGTTGTGGCGATTAACAATTATTTAATCCCATAAAGACCATTTAGACGGTGAATGTGAGTGTCCGGTAAGAAAAGTTTACTTTACAAAATATGTATTTACAAAAATTTTTTAACGACTTAATATGTAAAAAAATCTACTTTAATTCTTTTAGATGGTGGGTGATAAAATAAAGGCTGATAAAATAACAAAGGCTATTTTATATGTATATGATTGCCACTGATAAAATGGCCTTGACAACAGTTGAAAATAAAGGTTTTCAATAGTTAATGAAAACTACTGTTCCTCTTTACAAGGTGCCAAGCAGAAGAACAATTACTAAATTGATAGAAATGCGATACGAAGAATTAAAAGAAGCTTTTATAATTTAAATCGAAAAAGCTACTTGTTATAGTCGCATTTGTGATAATTGGACAGATATTATTAATCAAAGTTATCTTGGTGTAATTGTTTACTATTTAACAGAAAATCTCGTAAATATTTCTTTGTAAATATTTTGCAAAAATAGTTAAACAGCGAGAAAAATTAAACATTCAATAAATAGTTCAATATCCAATATGGCGCACGACTCGGCCTCGACTCACAGTACGGGACGGCGCCGCTAGGCGGCGCAAGACCGGAATGCTAACTCGTGAGTAGAATACAGCCAGCGGAGTATAATAAGAGAGCCCCATGCGGAGTTTCGTCGAAGGAGCGGTGTATACAAATCCACACAAACCTAGAAGAGAAGACCGACGAAATATTTTTCAATACAATAGTATACACTGACACAATTACACATGTAATTAATTGTAAATATTAAAAGTCATGTATAACTCCAACTGAGTTAATTTATGTGAAACTTCATCGATTTCTTATATACTAGCGTCTCCACTGCGAAAAACGTAAATCGATTCACAATTGTTGAGCAGTATAAAACTTTATTGGTTAAGAACTTACGTCCACTAAAAACACTCATGGCTAATTATACTCCTTCGGAGATTGTTGATGTCCTCCTTGTTCTCGGAGAATGTCTACAAAATTATCGTGAGGCTTCGCGAGTTTATCGAAATCGTTATCCAGAAAGAAAACACCCAAATCATTCCGAAATCTGGTACCTTGAACAAAGAGCTCGCCAAGGCCATTTGAGGCGCCTATCAAGAACATCGTGTGTACAATAATGAAGACGACGTGCGTGTGCTCGTTATCTTGGCAACTCTTAATCCTCATACGAGTAGTCGGGTTATGGCTAGAGAAATTGGTATACCGAAAACAACGATTTTAAGAATTTTGAAGAAAGTGAAGTACCATCCTTATCATATTACGTTAACACATACTTTTAGTCAACTAGATATGCAGTTACGTGTACAATTTTGCCATTGGGCACAACAGACGATCAGAGCTGATCCGAATTTCTTTTATGTTATGTTCTCTGATGAGTCGACGTTCAAAAATAATAATGTATTGAATAGACATAATTGTCACTATTGGTCGAATGTTAACCCTATTTGGCATAGACAAATAGATAATCAGCATCGGTAGAGTGTAAATGTTTGGTGTGGGGTTATAAATAAATTACTTGATTGGTCCTTATTTCTTCGATGGAAATGTCAATGGAGAAAATTTTCTGGAATTTCTCAGGAATCATTTACCACAATTACTTGAAGACGTTGATTTGCATACACGACAGAGAATGTGGATACAACTTGACGGAGCGCCACCTCATTATGCGGCAATAGTGAGAAATTATTTAAATCGGGAATACAATGATAGGTGGATTGGACGACATGGACCCGTCGCATGGCCCCCACGATCTCCTGATGACTTCTCCCGACTTCTTTTTATGGGGGTATATAAAAAATGTTGTCTATGAGCATGCGCCTACAACCAGAGAAGATATGATGGAAAGAATACGAGTAGCTTGCAGGAGTATATCTCGCGCTGTCTTACTCAAAACGGTCAGACATTTTCAAGATAGGTTGGGGTTATGTATTCGAGTCAATGGAGATAATTTAGAACAATTCCTTCGATAGAAAGATTTGTAAATTTGTGAAAGAGAATGCGACTCCCGTCAATTAAGCAGCTCGTTTTGTGAGAGGCACGGGGAATCACGCTAATCAAGCACCCCAAAGGGAATAGAAAACTATTACGTCCACGCCGTTGTTCATGGATAGCGCTAAAAGTAGAGATAGAATTAAAAATTTGCCGTGTTACGCGCAGCATACAATTTTTCAAGTCATAACTCAAAAAGTACTTTATGGAAAAACATTTTATTATAGTGTTTTGAAAAGGTCTTGACGCCAGCTACAAGAATATAATATGAAAAATTGGTAGTTCCATTTAAGAAAATCAAGTTGACCTTGAAATGACCTTTAAATTTGACTCCAAGGTCAGGGTCGAGGTCACCATCAGGTGTCCCCCTCTGAACCCTACAACTTTTATATAAAACATTTTTTTCTATTTTGCTTACTTTACGAGAAATTTGCGTGGATAAATTAGAATGGTCCACCCTGTATATATTATTAAATTTCTTATTATATTTTATATTATACATTTTTTCATTTTTATATTATATTATACATTATATTTCTCATTATATTTTCATATATTTTTAATTTTAATAAACACACACATATTTGTAAAGTTCACATACACACTTATTGAATAAATGTTTATTTTAATATTATGAATGATTGATTTAAAAAAAATATATTTCACCTTCTTACCTTAGCTCTTTAAGACAAAAGAAAAAAAGAAAAAAAGAAATAAAAGAAAAAATATAAAATAATAAAAAACAAAAAAAACAGGAATATTAAATAAAAATTAAAAAATAGAAAAAACAAAAAATAATAAAAGAAAAAGAAAAAACATTAAAAAATAAAAAATATAAAAGAAAACAATAAAAATAAAAAGATAAAATACTTATACGTCTCTCTTCTCCTTTTCCCATCACGCGCTATCGTTCTCGCGCTATCGCTCTCTCACGCGAACGCCATTCTCTCGAGAACGCGCTATCTCTCGTAGACGCCTCGTGCTAACTCTCTCTCACAAATATTAATTTCCCAAATTGTCTTTCTATAATATTAAACGTATTCTCAATTATTAATTAAACTAATCAACATAATTTATATATAAGCTAAATAATTAAAAGTTTAAATATATTTATATTATTTATCTCTCTCTCTTTCCTTTATTCATATCTTCTTCGCGGTCTTACATCTTCCTCTCCCTTTGCGCTTTAGGGGACTAGTCCCAGAGCGTTTAATAAATGATGCTTTCTCTCTCTCTCCCTCTTTCCCCTCTTCCCTCTCCCTTTCTCACCCTCTCCCCTCCCCCTCTCCCCCCTCTCCCCCTCTCTTTCCCTCTCCTTCCCTCTTCCTCTCTCCCTCTTCCCCCCCCCTCTCTCTCTCTCTCCCCACGGATCCCTCAAGATCCATCACAGTCCTACAGCTCACGGTTATCTCCCTCCCCTTCACAGCGGACCACTCGTCTACCAGACGCGGTCTTACACCTTTCACCTCCCCGCGGACCCTTCGTCAACCAGACGCGGTCTAACACCTTCCCCTCTCCCCGCGTGACGTAATTCCCCGCGTCCACTAATCCCCCCCCGTGTGACATAATTCCTCGCGTCAACTGATTCCCCCCGATATCACCCCCGCCCCGCACCCCCCTCGGAGGACCTGGGTTAGAACTCTCCCTATTCACCTACTGTAACATTAATATAATAATCAATATGATAATAAATAATAACATACTTTGAACATAAAAAGATATAATTTTAATATTTTTAGATTTAAAAAAAATGTTTTCGAAGTTATAAAATCAAGTTCATAAAAATATCTTAATTCGAGTTATTTACAAAAATATTTACAGATTTATAATATGATAACATACCTAAGTGTTATAGACAAACGTAATTCAGGTGATAAAGCTCTCGGGATTGTCCCGATTGCGCACATTACGGATCGGACACAGCGATATTTCCCGATCGGACACAGTCCCGATCGGACACAATCCCGATCGGACACAGTCCCGATCGGACACATTTTCAATCGGACACTGTCTCGATCGGACACATACAGTTGCATTTGGACACAGTCCCGATCGGACACAGTCTCGATCGGACACAGTCCCGATCGGACACAGGCCCGGTCGGACACAGGCCCGATCGGACACAGGCCCGATCGGACACAGGCCCGATTGGACACAGGCCCGATCGGACACAGGCCCGATTGGACACAGGCCCGGGTGCGGGAGGGGGGCCAAAGGCCCCCCTCGCACCCCCATAGGCATTATACTATTGGCGGGGAGGGTGCGGGAGGGGCCGAAGGCCCCCCTTGCACCCCCCGTGTGTGTGTGTGTGTGCGCGCGCGCGCCTGTGTCCGATCGGGCGTGTGTCCGATCGGGCGTGTGTCCAATCCGGCCTGTGTCCGATCGGGCCTGTGTCCGATCGGGACTGTGTCCGATCGGGATTGTGTCCGAATGCAACTTTATGTGTCCGATCGGAACTGTGTCCGATCAAAACTGTGTCCGATCGGGCTTGTGTCCGATCGAGCCTGTGTCCGATCGGGACTGTGTCCGATCGGGAAATTCCTTTGTGTCCGATTGGTACTGTGCGCAATCTGGACTCACTCAAGCTCTCCAATTATGTTTCTGAAGTTTTGGAGATACCATCTCTAATAACATGTAAAATGTATCTACTGTCATTCTAGTGTAGCGGAAAAACATAATAGTATCATCTTTTAGTTCTTGAAATAATCCAAGAAAATCTCCTTGTTGGAATCTGTTTTCACTGATAAATCTCACCCAAAATCTTCTTCTTTTACGCTGTTTTCTTTTCCATACAATGAATAATCCACACCACTGAATAATTGTAAAAAGAAAATTAATATCGTTCCAAATGTCGCTCATTTCTATAAATAATATTTATTTGTATAATGGTTTTATGGTATATATTACAATATTAGGTTAATCGGTTTTACTCCTTATTAATTATTTATATATTATTAATTTTTTATAACTATACTCATATATATACATATACATACATAACAATTTTTATATGCAAACTATGTCTTTATATATTAATTTCTTAATATTCTGTAAAATAGAAATGAAATAAAATAACTTTTTTTTTATTCAAGCTATTTCTATTTCTATTTCCATTTTCTTCTAAAAATCATTTTTAATTAGTCGAATTATATTTTATTCTTACTGTTACGCACAGTAACTTATGGATACTCTATGATTGGTTGAATTGTTCTACATGCTCATTCATTGGCTCATTCTTACGTTACATCTTATGCTTACGGTTACGGAAATTTGTGTGCGATGGTCTTTACCGCTGCAAATGATCGTGTGCTTTCTTGTTTCGGAGACTCCTGACCCCGTCCACCTTGTCTCCTGTACCGCTAGAATGTCGATATTATAGTCTGATATTACTTTGGTCAATTTCTTCAGAGCCCCCGCTCTATGTAGACTCCTCGTATTCCATGTACCGATAATCAAGTCTTTGTTCCACTTGCCATGTCCTTCACCTTTGGTTCGGTCCCGTATCCGAGGCTTCTGTTGAGATTTCTTGTCTGTGGGTCTTTTACGAGGTGGGGTTGTCAGCCCCACGCCCAACCCTCCTTTTTTAGGGATTGTCCCGATTGCGCACATTACGGATCGGACACAGCGATATTTCCCGATCGGACACAGTCCCGATCGGACACATTCCCAATCGGACACAGTCCCGATCGGACACTATCTCGATCGGACACATACAGTTGCATTTGGACACAGTCCCGATCGGACACAGTCTCGATCGGACACAGTCCCGATCGGACACAGTCTCGATCGGACACAGTCTCGATCGGACACAGTCCCGATTGGACACAGGCCCGATCGGACACAGTCCCAATCGGACACAGGCCCGGGTGCGGGAGGGGGGCCGAAGGCCCCCCTCGCACCCCCATAGGCACCATACTATTGGCGGGGTGGGTGCGGGAGGGGGGGCCGAAGGCCCTCTTGCACCCCCGTGTGTGTGTGTGTGTGTGGGTGCGCGCGCGCGCGCGCGCGCGCCTGTGTCCGATCAGGCGTGTGTCCGATCGGGCCTGTGTCCGATCGGGACTGTGTCCGATCGGGACTGTGTCCGATCGGGACTGTGTCCGAATGCAACTTTATGTGTCCGATCGGAACTGTGTCAGATCGGGCCTTTGTCCGATCGGGCCTGTGTCCGATCGGGCCTGTGTCCGATCGGGCCTGTGTCCGATCGGGCCTGTGTCCGATCGGGCCTGTGTCCGATCGGGACTGTGTCCGATCGGGAAATTCCTTTGTGTCCGATTGGTACTGTGCGCAATCGGGACTCACTCCTTTTTTATCCGAGTTTGGGACCGGCTCCGGGAAGTTCCCACTGGGCTTCCATGGAGGCGGAGTTTTAGTTCTTTTTATTAAATTAAATTTTTGGTAAATGTTCAGATTAACTTACACATCACGGATCATTTTCACTTTTAGATATATTATAGAGAGTGCATTCCTAAGTAATACACGCTTTGAATTTTGCGGCGCTCTCTTGTGATTCCTGAGATATGCGATTTTGAAGTATCATAATTTTCGTATAACTTTGTATCATCTTTTCGTTATATATCCTAGCTTCGTGTTTATATTTTTTGTTTACATTTGCTCGTTATTGAGTAACTGTTAGTACGCTTCTAGATTACTATTTATTTTCGCTAAGAATTTCTTTAAACAAGTTCTTATTTACATTATTTAAAAGATAGCTACATGGATACGTAATCCAAATCAAATTTTATTTTCAAATCAGAAAGAGGTTTGGGTTAGGTTATATCTTTCGGAAGTGGAGCCCCCCGTAGGTGGGTGGAACCCACTGCATCCACGCATACACTTTTTAACTCACACAATTGTGGCATGGTTATAAAGTATATGCATGAACGCAGTAGGTTTCGCCCTCCTTCCGCTAAAATTTGATTTGGGTTAGTGTACAAAAACGGAAATTTTAATGCTTTTAATGTTAACTTTTGAACAGATCGTGGTAAACCTTGATATTAGCGCCGATCTCACCGATTTCAATGACTGACATATGTTGTCAAGGACATGGTTCTGAGTAACTTGCAAAAAATTTTAGCCGTCGCTCGTTGTTTATTACAAAGTTATTAACAATTGAAGATAGTGACCGACCAATACTTGCAACATAAGACTGCATATATTTCGGTATGAATTACCAAGCTTATATTTTAAAAATGGAAAGAAAATAATACAAAACTGAAATGTCAATTATAAACAGGATTATATATTTCGCACACAAGAATTGTGGGTTGGACCTTGCTTCGCGTTGTAAAGTGTATGCGTGGACGCAGTGGGTTTCGCCCCCCCCCGTAGGGGGGGCTTTACTTCCGGAAGATATAACCTAACTCAAACCAAATTTTAGTTTTAAATTAGAAATAGGTTTGGGTTAGGTTATATCTTTCGAAAGTGGAGCCCCCCCGTAGGGGTGGCGGAACCCACTGTGTCCACGCATACACTTTCCCATCCACACAAAAATCGTGGGGTGGACCTCGCTTCGCGTTGTAAAGTATATGCGTGGACGCAGTGGATTCCGCTCTCCTTACGTGGCGTTCCACTTCCGGAAGATATAACCTAACCCAAACCTATTTCTGATTTAAAACTAAAATTTGGTTTAATCCTAAAGCTCCTACCCGCCCACGCAATTACTTAAATATACAATTAATAACTTACATATACAACTAAATACTTAAATATACAACTAAATACTTAAATATATAACGCTCATGCATGGAGAAGTTTAGATTATCGCATTTAATACGTGTTCTTATCATATCATTTAATTGTTAATAACTTTGTAATAAGCAACGAGCGACAGCTAAAATTTTTTGCAAGTTACTCAGAGCCATGTCTTTGACAACATATGTCAAGGTCATTGAAATCGGTGAGGTCGGCGCTAATATCAAGATTTACCCAGATCGTGATTGCCATTTTTTTCAAGGTCAGGATTACTCAGGACAGTAAATTTGACAACATATATCAAGGTCAAAGTCATTGAAACTTAATCCCATTCTCTTAAAATGTTATTTTTACAATACTTCAAAATTTCATATCTCAGGAACCACAAGAGAGCGCCACAAAATTCAAAGCGTGTATTACTTAGGAATGCACCCTCTATAATATGTATATCTAAAAATAAAAATAATCCGCGATGTGTAAGTTAATCTGAACATTTACCAAATTTTTATTTTAGATTTTTTTAGATTTTTAAAATTTGTTTGTATTTGTTTTCTTGTTTTTCTTATTTAATTATTTTTAATTAAATAAAAAACTTTATTTTTATAATTATTTATTTTATTTATATAATATCTAATATATATTATTTATTAGCTATCTTTTGTAGAAATATTATATAAACATCTTTAGCATCTAGGCCACTGCCTTTTTTTTAACTTACGCATCACCGACTTTGACCCAAATATTAGACACTCCTCTTCTACATATAATTATCTTTATCACTACATGAACCATGATGAAGTATAGCATTCATCGTCTTATACAATTGTCCAGCTACTAACACTTTAGTTGTTGGGACAGCACATAAGTTAAATTTATGTGCTGCTTTTATTAATTTATTATCCTGTAATGAAAATAGTATTAAATGAATAACAACTATCTCTCTTGTCAATGTTATTTCATTTTTAAATATTATATCATTTCCAGTACAGTGTTCACATGATTCATTATGTGATTGATACCAATGTAACGCAACATTTAATAAATCATTAAGATTATAACTTTTCTTCTTCAAATTATTAATATAGGAATCGAAATAACAATATAATTATCAACATTAGTTTTTGTATTACCACAAGTTTTACATCGCTTAGTAGAAGTTACTTGATGTTCTATCAAATTTCTTATACAATCATATTTCTTGCCAAGAGTTGTGTTGTGCCCGTAGCCGCTAGGGAAGTGTTGTGCCTTGAGGGTTCGGCACAGAGATATAGGGATCGTTGCTGGATTAGGAGCTGGGGCCCCGGGTCGTCAGTGACTCATGACACTCACACGTCACAATATTATATCACTTTTATTTAAATAAAATTGTTGCAGTTTATCTTAGATCGTGCGTTTATCTTATTTCACCTGTCGGTTCGGCGTAACTCGATCTAGCTCGCCACTCACTTCGCGTTAGGTTTACGTTCACTCGTGACTCTGACCGTGATAACGACCCGTATTATGATAATTGACTGACCCCGTGCGCGGTTGCGGCGAGTCTTTTATTCTAAGTTTTCTGGGTCATTTTCGGGTGTGCGGTCAAAGTCCAAATGCAAGCGAAGCAGGTTTAATGTCGAAACTCTTCGCTTGCACTTTCGCAAATGTTCTATATTTCGCGTGTGCCTTGCTGAGTAGGTATTTCGTAAGTGTGTCGGGTTCTTTGACCTAAATTATTACTTATAGTTTAATTTATTTAAAATTTAGTTTATAGCCTTTCGGGCTATAACATCCTTCCTCCGTTGATAAAGAAAAACGGAGGTTTGAAGTTTTTCTTAAACTAATTTTTACAACTTATTTGTTTTCCCGAATTTATTGTACAATCGTTTCTTAAAATCTAGTGCTATCGCTTCTTTTTAAGGTTGATCTGGGTATTTTATGTTCGTCTTCTATTATTTTAATTACAGGTCGTCTTATTTTGTATCTGTTTCTTCGTTGTATTATTATCCAGATTATAATTCCTATTATAGTTAGTGTTATTATTCCGTTTGTCGCCATCGGATAGACGAATTGTTTTATCGTGAAAAAGTTTTGTTCGCTGTTTTGTAGATTTTTGTCTATGGTTTCTAAATTGGCTTTAAGTCTTGCTAATTCTGTGCGGTGTTGTGAGATATTTTCTAATGTCTTGTCGTACGTTATTGTGGTATTTGAGAGTGTGATATTAATTCCGGGTAAAAATGTTTCCGTGTCTACTCTGTAAATTGTCTTTTTGGTCTGTATTGTCATGTCAGCTGTTGTCAATTTACACTCTCCTTTTAAAGTTATTTTTCCCGTATTTTTTATTATCTCTTCCTTTTCTGCTTGTTCGTCGCATTGTATGGTTATTTTTCGCTCGGCGTCGGTCGAGTATAACTATGTGTGTGGTTGTTGTTATGCGATCCATTTCATCTGAGTCGAAACATAGTCTCGTATATTACAATTGTTTTGATTGTGTTGTCGTTTTGTGTATAATTGTACTTCACATGGCGCGTTCGAATTTACATAATATATCGGTAGGTCTTGTTCGCATACATAATGGGAATTAATGTTATTACATTTTTGGAGTTCGGTTTCTGTGAGTACTAGATACGTTAGCTTTTCTTTATCGACGGCTATTATATTTTTTTCGATTTTTATGTACGTGAATACATGATTAGAGGAAGGTGTAGGGAATTCGATTATGTTTAGAATATCGTAAGTCGGTTGCGAAATTAGAGGGAAACGCAATACGATATATATAGTTGCTTTGTCGCAGTATGCGCTTATCGCGGTGTGCTTTTCTATTTCTAACCAGTCCTCGGTATGGATTTTAAATGGAAAATATGAGCCTTGCGGCAATTGCGGTGCCGCTTCCTTTAGGTGCGCTATAATATTTTTAATCGGCATTAATCTAGGGTGCATTTCGCCTTTGCGAATGTACGTAAGATATTCTAAAATATTTTCGGCGTCTCTTATTAGTTCTGTCATTATGGAGATAATGATCGTGAAATGTTCATTTATCTCTTCTTGATTATGGTATTCTGTTATGCGTTTCTGTAGTAGTTTCTCGTTATGTTCGATTACGTTCTCTATTTTATCGAGATGCGTTATCGTTGTGTTCAGTACGTTTATTTGGTTCCGTACCGCGTGTTGGATCGTTTGTTGTTTGTTTTCTAGTAAATGTAATTGTTCGTTTATGTGTTTTTCGTCGTTTACGTCCATCGTCCCGAATAGTGTTTTCGCTATTGTGCCTATTCCGTCTATTAGTCCTCTACGTGCGTTAGTTGGTGCTTTGTAAATAGTATTTATTTGGGTCATTAAATTTTGTAAATATTCGGCTTCTCTTTTTGCGACGTTATTTAAGTTGATGCAGGTGTTTCTTCGATAATGATTTTGAAAGTTTATCGTGCTGCATGTAATTTCGGTTTGTTGTCTGTGCTTTTTTATCTGTTCGTAACGTCGGTTTATTTGGGTCAAGTCTAACCTTATAACTAACTTTCACATTTTCCTGGAGTAGTGTTGTGACCGGACGAAGCGAATCCCCCTGGGAACCCCCCAGGGACAAATGGTGCTTGAGGCGGGCAGCGAGCACGCGCTCGAAGAGTTTGCCCGCCTCGTCGAGCAAGCATATGGGTCGGTACGCGGAGGGAGACTCCGCGGGGCGCTCCTTCTTATGGAGGAGAACCATTTCCGCCTCCTTCCAAATCCGGGGAAATCGTCCCGATCTGAGACAAATTGTAAAAAGCCGCCTCAGTCGGCCCCCGAGGACACCCAGGGCCAATGCCCAGGCACAACCGGGGATTCCATCGGGCCCAGGAGCGGTATTTTTCGCCCTGAGCCTTTTGATGGCCCCGGTCAGCTCCGCCTTCGTGACCCCCATATCTGCGGCCCATCTTTGAGGATGGACCGCCTGTCCCGAAGGAGCGCGCAGCTCTCCCCGAGTGGTGGGGAAAAGCGCTGATACTATATCCTCCAGGACCAGAGGTTGAAGACCCTCTGTGATCCGGAGCCCACCTGACTTCAGTTTCTTTCTGATAATCAAGTAGGGGCGCCCCCATGGATCGTTGTCGAGGGTCTCCAGGAGCTCCTCCCATGCCCGGGCTTTGGCTCTTCTGATGGTTTGCTGCAGAGACTTTTTTGCCTCCTTATATGTCTCGTACAGCGTGGCCGCCTCGGCCTCTATATGCCGCCTGCGACGACATCTGGTGTACCGGTGGCGCGTCCTCACGCAGTTTGCGCGTAATTGCGCAATATCTTGCGACCACCAGTACACCTTCCTCTTCGATGGGAGCGCTCGGACCCGGGGCATGGCTGCGTCGCAAACTTGCGACATTGCCTCCCGGAACCAGGCCGCTTCCGCATCGACGTCGCAGGGGCCAGGGGCGGGCTGTTCCCACGCCTTGGCCGTAGCGGCCGCCATCAGGGTGTCCTTGTCTAGGCGCTTGAGCGCCCAGCAGGGGGGTGCACCTCTTCCACCCAGGGAACGCGGCTGATTGCCTGCGGAGGAGCCGGAGACATTCATACGTATGTATCGATGATCCGACAGGGTCTCCGACCCCTCCACCATCCTCCAGCCGAACACCATGCGCGCGACAGGCGGCGATCCAAAAGTGACATCTACCACGGACCCGCCGTTATATCGCACGCAGGTGTGAACCGATCCCGTTTAGCACCAGGAGATCGAGTTCCGCCACCCATTCTGCGAGGACCTTGCCCTTTGCATTCGCCACGGAGGAACCCCAGTCCGCCGACTTAGCATTGAAGTCCCCCGCGACGAAAACCGGGCCGGGCAAATGTCGGACGATTTCGGTCGACACCCGACCCAGGTATTCCTCGAATTGGGCGAGGTCTCGGTTGTGCGAAAAATACACCCCCACGACGATTTCCCCCATTTCGCGACGGCGAACCCCTCGCCTCTTCCCAATAAAGATAGCGGAAGCGCCTCGCCGTCGGTCCTTCCTATGATCACGACCGAGCCATCCACGCCCCCGATCCAATTATTTCTGGGAGGGACGTAGTACGGCTCAGCCGCGATCGCCAAATCGATCCCCCACTCCGCCAGGGTCTGCATCAGAAGATCCTGCGCCCGAGCGGAGTGGTTGAGATTAGTCTGGAGGAGGCGACGGTCCAGATTTATTTGCTGGTCGTCGCCTCCCCCTGGCTGGCCTCTGTGTCGGGTATTCTAGTACCCGGCTTGGTTGCCGGGGGCGACGTAGTCGGCTTTGTCGCTCCCTTGGTGCCAGCCTCTTGCTGATGGGGGACCGTTTTCTTCGCCGTCCCCTTGTCCTTCTTTTTACCAATAGGACGTGAGAAGGCGCACGCCTTTCCCCCGTACCTATGCTCCGGTTTTAACCCCCTGCCCTTACAGTGAGGGCACTGGGGGTCAGCGGAGCACTCCGCGGCCTTATGGCCAGGCAGACCACAGCGATAACAGAGATCGCTGCGGTCCACTTTCTCCTTGCACTGAGCCCTAGTGTGACCCGCCCCCAAGCATCTGAAGCATTGTAGGGGGCCAGAACTTCGATTCGTGCTCTGATCCATGCGATCTCCAGAAAGCCCGGATCGGCTACCTTTTTGGCCGCTACGGCCGGGCACTGGACCCAAATCGAGCCCAGCCCGCCGGCGGCGGACCGGCCGATTTTTCCGACCTTAACCTCCTCCGCCGAGCAGCCGCCGGCCGTAGCGACCGCGGTCCTCACGTCCTCGGGGGCGATGGAGTCATCCAGACCGGTTATGCGTAGTTCAGCGCGTTTCACCGGCCTGGTGACCCTCATCCCCTTAAGCTCCAAAAGAGTTTTCAGTTGTGCGGCCAATTTGTCCGCCTTTTTTTCACTTCCGACACCGGGGACCTCGTACAGTATGCCCCCGGTGGCGGCCCTCTTGGGTCTGAGGGAGGTGATCCGATAGTCGGAGAACTTGATGTCTCCCCTGATCGACGTAATCACCTCCTCCAGGCTCCTTATATTGGCGCCCGACGAGTCGGAGGTGTCAATTTCCGCCCCTCCTTTGGACGGCATACTGATTAGTATGGCCGCCTGTTTTGGGGGGCGGATTTTCCTCTTCTTATTAGCACTATTATTATTACTGGCGGGCTGTCCTTTGATGGATTGTACAGCCCGCGCCTTCCCTTTTCCCTTTCCTCCGGTCCCAGTACCTGCCCCTTTAGGGCGTGGGGTCGGGCCGGAGGATTGGGTTGTCTTTAGCTTGGGGGCTTTATTCCCGGGGACTCTCGAATCGTCGACTCCCTTGGCCTTTGTCCCCCTTCGGACCACCGTAGACCAGCTTTCGGTCGTTGTGTCGTCTGGAGGTTGAGGCCGGGAGCCGGATGGCCCGGGGGTCCGTGAGGAAACCGACTTACCGCCGATTTCCCAGCCCGTACCCTCTTTCCTCTCATCCTCTTTCCTTGTTTTGGGGTTATCTGGATGGGCGAAGGTTTGATTTCCGCCCTTCTTACCCCCTTTTCCTTTGGTTTAGGGAGCGGGTGTGATAACCACATTGGAAATTATCTTTGGCCCGCTTCCTTGACCCTTTGCAGCCTTACCGTCTTCCTTCAAGGGAGGACGGAAGCTCCTTTCCGGCGGTAGGCGTTCCTCAATAGTCGCGAGCCTGGAATCGAGCAGGATCCCCACCTGTCTGAGGATAGTCGCGACAAGAGTGGCATCCCTTCCCTCGGTGGTGGGTTCCCCGATCCCAGCCTCGCTTGGCTTTTTGCCCTTGCTTATTTCTTCTTCCTTGTTGGGGGACTTGATTCTTTTTACCGGGGAGCGGGGAGGGGAGATATTCATAGGGGACGAGGGAGCCGTAACTATAGGTCGGACACCCCTCTTGATCTCCCCCATCCCCTCCCGCAGCTCCGACAATTCCCGTTTGAACGAGTCGAGCTCTTTCTTTAGTCGAGAATTTTCTTTCTCCAGCGTGCGGCATTCTTCGGATTGCATCGAGCGAGCTCTCTGCTCGCCGTTCCCACGAGCGTCGCTACCTCCTTCAAGACTGAAATTGAGGTGCCTTTATACCTCTTCTTGAAGGAGGCAATTCTAAAGAGGGCGTTTTGCGCCTGCTCCATTCCAGCCTGGATCTCTCCAGCTGTTAGATCTTTAATACCGCGTTTGATCTCATCGGCGTCTTTTTCCGGGTCCTCGGGTAAGTCTAGCAGAACCCTCATGGAACGAGTCTGACGGCATTCCGTCCACCCATTTATGAGTTCTCCGTCGGCCTGTAATTGGAGTTCTTCACGCTCCAGGCGTATGAGATTCTCCCTGGCCTTCGCCCTTCCCACGTATTCGCCGGTGGTAGGTGAGCGGCCTCTTCCTCTTTTCTTTCCGGCGGGGGGGGCGAAGGGACGCAACTTCTTATCGACTATCTCGACCTTCTCCCGTCGGATGCGGAGACGAACCTCTTGGTCCTCCTTCTCCCCGATCTTCTCAATGGGGTGACATCATCTTCGTCGTCCATCTCGTGTCTTATGACAGAGGGCGATCGGGATCTTGATGACTCCTTCTCCGCTTTAGTATGAAGATAAGGTTCAGTTTTTACGCTGTTCCTGCTTTCCACCCTCTTTTTCCCAGACGTGGACGCCAGAGGGGGGAACGAATCCCCCCCCCAGGTCGTCCAGTCCAGTTATGTCCGCCGGGTTGTCCCGGTTGCGATTGTTCGCGGCTTTTTCACTGGCGGCATCGCATCCCCCACTAATCATATCGGATACTTCCGATACGTCTCCTGCGTCAAAGAAATTATGAAGCTCATTTTAGTTTTCTCTTGGGTGCAGTGCGACTCCGCCCACCAGGGCGTGCCCTCACCGGTTTTTACACCGGGCCCCGAGTTCCCCCGGGGGGTGGACTATGCCTCGGGGGGAGGAGGAACTCAACTCCCCGCTGGGCTCCAGGCCCTTACTCACCCACCCCGCAAAGGGTGGGCTTTCGGGGCTCTCACACCTCCGACAATGTGGGTAACGTACTACAGCTTGCCAGGCTTGGATATCCTGGGAGGGCCCCATGGACGGTTGGGATGAGGTCGCCGCTCCCCGGCCCCATCTTACCCGCCATGGCGACCAGCCGTCCTCCGCCGGGGGTTTTAATCCCGGCAAGAGGACTCCGCCTCCGATGAATGACCGCTTCGGAAGGGAAGCGGTCGCGATCATTCACCGGTACTACACGCCGCCGGACCCCGACCTCGGTATACGTCCGAGCGGCCCCGGCGGTCGGATCGCCTCCGCACCTCCCCTAGGGGAAGCGTTTTGGCGACCCGTATTTCCGCCGCTGGACCCAGGCTCGAAATACGTTCGAGCGGCTCTAGCGGCCAAGCCGACGGGCCCGTGCCCGGAAACGTCCGGGTGGCTCCGCCGACCTCTACTACCCGCCACCGGACCCCGACCTCAGAGTATGTCTGAGCGGCCCCGGCGGCCGGACCACCTCCACACCCTTCCTAGAGGAAGTGTTTTGGCGATCCGTGCCTCCGCCGCCGGACCCGAGCTCGAAATAAGTTCGAGTGGCTCCAGCGGCCAGGCCGATGGGCCCGAGCCCAGAAATGTCCGGGTGGCCCCACCGACCTCCATCCCCGGAATCAGCGGGCCCGTCCGGCATGAGTAACTCTACCGGCATGGCCCCGCTGACCCTTTTGTGGGACGCCGCTTTCCCAGATGCCAGGCCGCACGTGGCAAGCCACGTCGACCCCAGACACCCGAGAACCGGCACCCACATCCCCCTCCCGTGGCGAGCCACGGGTGGAGGATGCCTCCCGAAGGAAGCATCCCCCTAACCGTAACGGGCAAGGAGCAGACCTCCTCCTAACGACGCCGTTCCGCCGGGCGATTGCAGTCAGGGCCGCCAACCCCTTCCAGCGATGGACCTAGACCCGAAGGCTGAGGTCCTAAGGGAGCCGCTGGCCTCCCCTTTTCCCCCAAAGAGGGAACGGTGTGCTCTTAGAGACCCTTCCACCCGGCGGTTCACCCAACTGGGTTGAAGCCTGTGTGGGTGTTCCTATGGGCTTCAGGGCCTAGTTCTCTCACCATGACAAGATGGCACACCACAAGAGGGACCCATGACAACATTTGCTTTGACCGTAGTGCTTTAAAGTTGTACTTCGAACAAAATCAAATAAAAGGTACGATAGTTCATTTTACTTTGTAATTAAAAAAAAATTTAGTTAAAAATGGTATAAATAATTTATTTTTAATTTCTTAGGTTTACTGTTAGGTGATAATGGATACGGTTGTAAATCGTATTTACTTACACCAATTTTACACCCAGTAAATCAATTTGAACGCGATTACAATAAAAGCCATATAATGACAAGAAATGTCATTGAAAGAACGTTTGGCAGATGGAAAAGAAAATTTTCATGTGTGAAAAGGGGACTTTTGAACAAATTAGATAATACTATTGCCATCATTTGTGCTACCGCAGTTAATTGGAATTTCCCATGGATTTTCTAAAGTTAAATCTATTGTAGGAACAATGGAACGAACAATTTCATTTATGTCTTCGTCTTCGTTCATTTCAACTGGTAGACCACCACCAGTCTGTAGCTGATATTGTTTTCTGGCTGAATCAGATTTTCTACATCTACAAAAAAATAATGTTTTTATTGATTGTAACTCTTCATTTTTTCATTAAAATCGTTAAAAAATGTTTATAATGTACTTTGTCAAATCTTTTATTTTAAATATAAAATTATAAATTAAAATATAGGTTATGCCTGATCTTTATTATCTTAGTATTTAAATTTTATAGAGTACTTCTTTGCTTGAATTTATAGTTGACGATTAAATTTTTCATAGAAACACTCCTACCACTCGACCAATACTAGCAAATAAATTAAACGGGCGAAGTTTGAAGAATATTTTTCAGGGAGACGTATCTCTTGGTTTGAGATTACAAGAATGATTAAATTTTTAGTGAAATTTCTAAAATCGTTATTGAAATTTTTAAAAAGCACTATAATTATACATTTACATATATTTCTTACCTATATTTTAAATTAATCCACATCTTTTTAGCTGAGCCTCTGTTCTTGGAACAAATACACCATTTTTCATTGCACTAACTCCATACTGTTGAGCAATAGCATTCCAAGCATTATTTTTTTTTTCCATTGTTGCTCCATCAGTTTTTCAACTTTCTATGATATCTTTATAATCTTCAATTATCGACATCAATAACATAAATTCTTCTTTAGAAAATTTTGGTGTCGTATTTTGCAATTCATGTACCTAAATTATATTTATCACAATTGACAATAAAATTTTATAAATAATGTCAGTTTTTGAAATATAAATGAATTTGCTCTGTTTACCTTATTATAAATTTTAGATTCCATTTTTATACACTAAATGTCGAAGTGGAAAGAATATTAGACAATATTTTTTTTACTTTTCACTTTTTATTTATTAGAGTCACTTACATTTTACATATTATTTATTAAAGGTTATTTTTCGTCTTTCTCGCGAGTTACCTTTCTTTCTTTTCTTAAACCATAGACTATAAAACAACCAAGATCAGCTCTGCAATTTAAAAACACCATTTAAAATTTAAGAAATTCTTAAATCTTAAGATTTAAGAAACGACTATAAATTCGGGCCAAAGAGATCGCGAATGCGCGGCGCTAGGCGCATGCGTCAAGCCGCCGAGCGGCACTGCGAGAGTAGGGGAGGCTATAAAGAGAGCGTGCAGAGAGGCTACGGGGCTTTTTTCCGGTGGAGAGAGTCAGACGTACAAGTTCCGCGTTTCTTTATGTTACGACACACGCGATAGTGCGCAGTAATAGTATCTTGCATCAATCGTATAGTTTTCGAGTTCTGGTGATTCCGGCGGCGTTTAATTGCGAGTTCTAGCTATTAATTGAGCGATTTAGTTATCACGCGTCGGAAAGTGACATTGTTTTCGCGTACATGTCTGTATATGTCGAGCACATTGCTGTGCGTTTTATGTAACATTTTGTGATTGCACTGTGCAATATATAAAGTGAAATATAGTTGAATATTTTTATATTTTCATAAAAATAACGTGTGTGATTAATTACCTGTCTGCGATTAATGAGAATCCCTGTTATCCTTATCTACGGTGTCTTCCGGTGAGTCCTGGCAGTTTTGGGCGGCGATTCGGGTTCTACGGCATCCTGAGCTAAGAAATGTGATAATTAGTGGGAAATATCGTGGAAGGCGTGAAAAGTGGAAATAAGTAACGAGTAACCGTTATTGCGTCGACTCGTACGACGCAACGGCTAAGCTAACAAAGGAAAGAAGGTGTGGCCAAAGTGACCGTTGGCGGCCATCTTGGTGACGTGATCTAAGAACAATAGTAAGGGGCGTGTCTATCGAGACACAAAGGAACAAAGCCGGACAAAGAAACAAAGCCGGACAAAGGAACAAAGCCGGACAAAGGCACAGCGGACAAAGGACAAGAGCAGCGGACAAAGGAGAACAAAGGAAACC
Source organism: Lasius platythorax (assembly GCA_963971435.1). Taxonomy (NCBI): domain Eukaryota; kingdom Metazoa; phylum Arthropoda; class Insecta; order Hymenoptera; family Formicidae; genus Lasius; species Lasius platythorax. The sequence goes on along the minus strand of OZ020541.1, from coordinate 19,133,328 downwards.
AGAGTAGGACAAAGGAGAACAAAGAAACAGAGGAACTATGGAACAAAGAAACCCTTGTTCGTTACGGTTAAACAAACTGGCGACCGATTAATAAAGTAGGAGAACCTAACTAAACTGAACCAAAGCGAATTCTCGTTCGGGTCCGTTCTGTCACAACCTAACCCATTTTCTAGAAGTTAAAAAATAATAAAACATTTTTCAGTCCGAATCGAGGTCTATGTTCTTACAATTCCACGTGGGTTTGCAACTTTCCACGCGAAGCAAGGTCCACCCCCATTATTTCCTGCTTTCAGGTAGAACTATCAAATTATTGTCTATATAGGCATTTTAAATCGAACGCGTGGGCGGGGGAGGGGCGGAGCCCCTACACCCCCGCCCCAAAACCTAACCTAACCCTATTTTGTACAAGTGAGAGGGGTGATTAGGGTAGACCTTACTTCACGTGGAAAGTTGCAAACCCATGTGGAATTGTAAAAGAATAGACCTCGTTTCGCACTGAAAACAGAGGATGATGGGGGTAGACCTCGCTTCGCGTGAGAAGTTGAAGACGTCCTACAGTAGGTCAACATATAAACTCACTATTCTTATATACACGTTGTTCGAAAGTTACGTACATTTTATTTAAATTCTTTTGTTAATAACTTTTTAATAAACAACGAGCGACGGCTAAAACCTCTTGGATGTTACTCAGGACAGTGACCTTGACAACATATGTCAAAGTCAAGGTCATTGGAGGTGGGTATGTTAATCTGTATATTTACCCATTTTATTTCTATTACAATAGATGTTCGAAATGTCTTCCATTACATTCTATGCACAACTGTGCACGTCTCAGTAAATTGCGCGTTGCAACTCTTATCATTTCTAGTGTTATTCTGCCAATAGCTTCAATTCGCTCTTCAAGTTCTGCGCGATTGTTAATATATTCCCGATAAACATATTCTTTTATATGGCCCTAGAGAAAATAGTCCAATAGTGTCAAATCGGGTGACCTTGGCGGCCAATTAGAAAATGCCTACTATTCCTACAGTACGAGCCCAGTACAGTTCCTTCAATATACATATGGAAACAAAATGTAATCGGAAAAATAAAAGAATTAGTAAGCTTCAACATAGATTACACGCCAGCAGAAAATATTGCGACATACTCTTAATTTATGGACAGTTTGGACCATATGTTTGTGTCGCTGCTCGCAAATACAGTATATATTTTCCAGAACGCAGAAGGCCTGACAGAAATGTTTTTTCACGGTTAATACACCGTATTCGTGAAACAGGGTATGTAATGCCTAACAGAAACGTAGTTGTAGAAGTTTTGGTCGTAGTAGTTTTGGTCGTACTGTTGAAAATGAAGAAGCAATTTTGTTAACTGTAGAAGTGTTGTGCCGGGGGTTTGGCACGGGAATTCGTTCAAGGGAATCGCCAGGAATAGGAATTAGGATTTCAGGATTTACCAGGCTTGCTTCGCGTTATCCATTTCTTTTGAAATTAGTTTATTAAATAAAGGAAATTTATCTGTACATCGAGAAAATATGTATTTCAGCGCACTCCCGTTTAATCCCTCTTTTCGAAGTCGCGGTTAGTTCTCTTTATTTCAATAATTTTTCTGACTGAGTGACCGTTCTATATTTCGATAATTTTACTGACAGACTGACCCGCGCGTATTAGCGGCGAGCTTCTTTATTATCGCAGTTTTTTCGATAAGAGGGGGTGCCTGGAAACAGGTATTAAAACGTAAGGGAGGGATTTTGTTGTCCGGGTGCAGGCGAGGAAGTTCAAAGTCGAACTTCTTCGCTTGCATTTTCGCAAGGTCGGTTTCCGCGCGTGGCTCGCTGCGTTAGCGTTTCGCGCATTCCTTCACGTCTAACTGAGACTTATATTAAATTTATATATATAGCTTCTCGGACAATAACACCCCTCCCCCGTTGAAAAAGATAAACGGAGGTACGGAGTTTTTCTTACTTGAGAAAAGTATTAGTATATTTTTTAAAGATTAAAACTAATTTTCCCTTCTTCTTTTTCATTTCCTTTTAAACTACTTATAATAACAATTTTAGTATTTCCCGTGTACATTATATGTGTTAACAATCGTTTCTTACTTCTAAAATCGTGTACTTTGGCTTCTTTTTAATATTAACCTAAGTAAACTGTAGTCATCGTCATCGAGTATTCTAGCGGGTGGTTGTTTTTTTTCCGTTGCATAATTATGCAAATTATAATGGATATTACAATTAATGTTGTTATTCCGCTAGACGCCATTGGATATATAAACTGTTTTTGTGTGAAGAAGTTTTGTTCGTTGTTTCGTAGGTCGTTATTTATGTCTTCTAAATTGGCTTTGAGTTTCGTTAATTCTACACGGTGTTGTGATATATTCTCTAATGTGTCTTGATTATGAATCGTCATATTATTGTCTTTTGAAAACGTTATATTAACTTCAGGTAGATTCGTTTGTATGTTTGTTTTGTAAATTGTTTCTTTCGTTTCTATCGTCATGTCCATTGTTATTAGTTTGCATTCGATTGTTAGAGTGATTTTAACAGTATTTTTAATTATTTTTTTTATCTTCGGACTGTTCGTCACATTGTATAGTTATCGTTTGCTCGGCGGCGCAGTGGTGCCGAGATGGAAAAAAACCCAAAATCTTAAAAATAATGTTCTTATGTATTGACTGCTATTTTGGGATACCTAATGAATAGTAGTATCTTGTCATAAAAGAGAATATATTTTATTTATTTAATTTAAGGAAAAAAAACCTCAAACCGTAGATAGACATTTATATTCTATTATCTATTATTTCTTTAACCGAAATTTCAATGTTTTATTTTTTATTTATAGGGGTATTTATAATTATATATCTTATTTCAAATGTGTAAAGTCTTATTTTATATGTGACATAATTACTTTCCTAAAGTTCTTAATAAAAATTCTATTACAGTGACTATAACAATGATATCTAAAATTTCAAGTTTTCGTTTATTTCATTATATTTATAAAAAATGCTCCACTTTCCTCCAAGCTATTAATTGTATTTTTTGACAGTAGATATTATTACTAAACTGTCTTCTAAAAATTACATGCTACTTATTGCAACTTTAGCTGTAATTGTTATTTGACTGTAGTCATAATATATTCAGAGAATGAGATACGAGTGATTGCCGCACATAATCAAATTATATAGTTTCAACTAAACAACATTCTGTTTATAAAATCATGTTTTAACCATTTAAGACAAAGTTAGGAATTAGTTGCACTTGCAGGTCGATTTTCGATGTTCATACTTATCGCATTCATAGTTTGCACGCTACTCGCTACTACGTACTCCTTGAGACAGTCGTAGGTCTTCGCAACGAGTAAATAAATAAATAAAATAAATAAATAAAAGAGGCACATTGTTAGGGCGCAAAAAACAAGAGAAGTGCAATAGGCATGAATCTCGAAGATCGGTCAAAAGTGTGCTTATTCCTAGCTTTGACTTAGGAGATCAATGGGAGAAGTAATTTAGTTTAGTTTTGTCTCCTGTCGTGCAAATATTTTTTGTACTCATGACTGATTTCGTAGTTCTCTATAATGTTTTGTGCAAAGTTGTTTTCGACCGTAATAATTCAGTCGAACAATTTTTACGTGAAAACTACTTCTTACAAGATGATAAAATTTTGAAAATAGTTTTGGAAATTAATAAAAGATTTTTACTACATTTCAATCAAAAATTCAAGTCAGTGCATCGTATTAAATTGAAGTTTCTTGAGAAGTACAGCCATTGGATGGAGGGTGTGTTTGTAGTAAATTTATGTGACGATTTGGGAGATCGGGATCCATCTTCAAATGGAGGCAGGCCAAAGAAGAATAGTGGAGGCAGGCCAAAGAAGAATTTTGAAGAGCGCTGTGACCGTGCAAAAAGGTACAAAATTCACAAACTTCGAGACACATACTCCCAGAAACTAATTGATGCTGCTGCTTCGTCATTTACGGATTCTACTGATACAGCCTTTGATGCTGATTCTGGTCTGGCACTGATAACACAAGCTAAGCTGTCCAAGTATCAACACGAGATTCTTCGAAAGGCAACTCAAGATATTGGCCACAATATATTCCCAAGTTATCGAAAGGTAATAGAGGCCAAGAAAAAATGTTATCCAGACAATATCGATGTTACGGAAAAATCGGCACAAGTTAGTCTACAAGATTTGCTTGATCACACCTCCAGAAGGATTATGGAAACCAAAACTCAATACGATATCAAAACATTAGAAGAAGAACATCTCTTATACTGCATACAAAGTGGGGCTGTGACGGGGCTTCTGGCCAAAGTAAGTATATGCAGAAATTTTCGAATCCTGTGGTAGACATTTCGGATTCAAATTTATTCATAACTTCGATTGTACCCTTAAATATGACACTTGCTGAAAACCAAATCAAACATGTATGGAAAAATTCTCGGCCATCTTCAACAAAATATTGTAGAGCCTTGAAATTCGAGTTTATAAAGGAGACACTAGACTTAATACGAGAGGAATGAACTCGTGTTGAAAATGAAATAAAAGATCTCCGTGAAACGGAAATAAATCTACGTGGACGGATATTTAAGGTGCGACATATCCTTTACTTTACAATGATAGATGGAAAAGTCGCTCAAGCTGTGACCAATACCGCATCCTCGAGTAACTGCGTCATTTGTGAAGCCAAATCATCAGAAATGAACAACATATCAAGACTTCTAAACCGGCCATCGAATAAAGAAGCTCTTAAACTGGGAATGTCCACTTTGCATGCACGAATAAGATTTATGGAATATATTCTACATTTAAGCTACAATTTAAGTTTTAAGTCGTGGAGAACATCAGAAACTACTCGACCTATTAAAGAAGAAACAAAAAAGCGTATTCAAAATCAGTTTAAGGAAAGAGGCATATAAGTTGACATTGGTAAGCAAAGAACGGAAACAACAAATGATGGCAACACTTCAAGAAGGTTTTTTGGAAATCCTACTGTAACGGCTGAAATTACTCACATTGATGAAATATTGATAAAAAGACTGGCTGTGATATTAGGAACAATTTGTTGCAATTTCGCGATTGATGCAGAAAAATTTGGAATATATGCTCGAGAAACAGCTAATTTAGCTATTTCGTTGTATCCATGGTATAACATGCTGTCCACTGTCCATAAAATTCTTATTCATGGCAAGGAAATCAGAATTCGCGGCTTTGCCAATAGGTTCACTTTTAGAAGAGGCACAAGAGAGTAGAAATAAAGATTACAAATACTATAGGCTCCATCAGACTAGGAAGTTCTCTCGTTTGGCGACAAATGAAGATGTTTTTCATAATATTTTAATATAATCGGATCCATATATCACCCACCTAAGACCGGAACCAAAAATTAAATCAATTCCACTTAGCGAAGAAGCAAAAACATTATTAAAATAGTATATAAGTATATAATATAGTTTTTAGTAGTTATAACTTATAATACAGTAATAATGTAAAGTATAATACATAATAATTACTTAATATATGTTTTGTGCACAGCCGAGATGACGTGTTTCGGGCACGATATGCCGGGACCGCCTAGTTATAGACGCGAGACGAATTCTTGATTGCGTGTGGTCGCAGAATCGATCGCAACGAGGTTTAAGCTCCTCAGCGATTCGGAAACGCGCAGATCGCGGCAACTTCGGCGAATGGTCGCTTCACTTGATTTGTCTAGTTAAACTATATACACTTTATACAAGGTTCGCTATTTACACTATATAAGACTATAAAGAGTACGTTACACGTTTTAAGTTTGTATCACGAGCTTGAAAGACTCAAAGTTTCAAAAGCACTGAGTTAGAGGATCACTCGCGATGATTATGATATTATCCCTAAAAACTTACCTTTTTAAAAAAAGGTAAAAAAGGCGCCAAGTACACGCGCCATAGTATTTGTAAAAAACTTTTATATGTATTTACAAAATAGTGTTATTTTAACTGTAAAAAAACTACTGTAAAAAGCTATCTTCAAAATAGTGTTATTATAACTGTAAAAAACTACTGTAAAAAGTTATCTTCAAAATATCTTCAAAATAGTGTTATTATAAACCATAAAAAATATTTTACGAATTTTAATATTGTGTAAAACATCCTACAAAAATAATGATATAAAAAAATTGCGCCAACTAAAAATAAAAGCTTATAAAAATATTTTAACCAAAAAAAGTTGTACAAAATATGTAGTTGTTTTAATTTCCTACAAAAATAATGATATCAAAAAATTGCGCCAACTAAATAAAAATTTATGTTATAAAATTTATTTTATTTCCAATGTTAAGAAAAATTATATTTAATACATTGCAATATAATTAAAGTAGTAGGGCGTATAGCTAAAATAGTTATTTTATAATTAACTAAGTGCACAATTATAATTTACCAATAACCATATATATTCTAAAAAGTTTAATAAAAAAAGATTATATAAAACAAAAACAAATTAAAAATTTATACAAAAATTAAAAATTAAGAATTTTTACAAATTAAAAATTAAAAACATGCAAAAGTTAAAAATTTATAAAAAATAAAAAAATAAAAAAATTTAGTTAAAAAAACTTGGCGCTGCTAAACTGACCAATATATTAATGACATTAATTATGTGTACTTCGTACACACACACATACATATACGTTAAGTTAATGCAGTTATTGATGTAATTAAATTAAATTAATTATTTGTTACTTTAAGATACATTGCAGTTATTAATCTTGAAAAAGCAGCGCCAAGTTTTTTTAACTAAATTTTTTTATTTTTTTATTTTTTATAAATTTTTAACTTTTGCATGTTTTTAATTTTTAATTTGTAAAAATTCTTAATTTTTAATTTTTGTATAAATTTTTAATTTGTTTTTGTTTTATATAATCTTTTTTTATTAAACTTTTTAGAATATATATGGTTATTGGTAAATTATAATTGTGCACTTAGTTAATTATAAAATAACTATTTTAGCTATACGCCCTACTACTTTAATTATATTGCAATGTATTAAATATAATTTTTCTTAACATTGGAAATAAAATAAATTTTATAACATAAATTTTTATTTAGTTGGCGCAATTTTTTGATATCATTATTTTTGTAGGAAATTAAAACAACTACATATTTTGTACAACTTTTTTTGGTTAAAATATTTTTATAAGCTTTTATTTTTAGTTGGCGCAATTTTTTTATATCATTATTTTTGTAGGATGTTTTACACAATATTAAAATTCGTAAAATATTTTTTATGGTTTATAATAACACTATTTTGAAGATATTTTGAAGATAACTTTTTACAGTAGTTTTTTACAGTTATAATAACACTATTTTGAAGATAGCTTTTTACAGTAGTTTTTTTACAGTTAAAATAACACTATTTTGTAAATACATATAAAAGTTTTTTACAAATACTATGGCGCGTGTACTTGGCGCCTTTTTTACCTTTTTTTAAAAAGGTAAGTTTTTAGGGATTATATCATTTCTTTTGTAGTATATGTTAAACATTTTTAAATAAATAAGCAAAGAACCCGCCACCACCCCCGTCATATTTCATTAAAATACGACGGTCCTCTTTGCTTACTATAAATATTCAAATTGTGTAACACTTTTTCACATGGCGCGTGTACTTGGCGCCTTTTTTTACCTTTTTTTAAAAAGGTAAGTTTTTAGGGATTATATCATTCTTTTTTGTACTATATGTTAAACATCTTTAAATAAATAAGCAAAGAACCCGTTACCACCCCCGTCATATTTCATTAAAATACGTCGGTCCTCTCTCTTTGCTTACTATAAATATCCAGATCCTTCAAACTTCTTTGCTACTCTTATTGTAAGAATAACGGGTAATTACAAACATTAGAAATATACATTGATTATTCAATACAATGAAATATACAATCTATGCTTCTAAATCCATTGATAAATAATCATTGCTGCTTATCTAGTTAATTATTAAATATATAAATAAAGCGAATTATTGGCGATTTATATAAATATTTTTTTCGCAGTTTACGAATAATGCAGAATATGAAGCATGTTCACAAAATTGCTGACACATTACGAGACATTCTTTTATAAAGGGGTTGATCAAAATACAATTATTCAATGATTAAGTATTAATCACAAGTTTGATGAAAAATTTTTTTATATAACTGCTTCTTTATTTTATAATATCCAATATATATTATTTATTAGCCATCTTTTGTAAAAATATTATATAAACATCTTTAGCACCTCTAGGCCACTGCCTTTTTTTAACTTGTGCATCATCAGCTTCGACCCAAATATTAGATACTCCATCTCTACATATACTTATATAATGACCTTCATTAATACATGAACCATGATGAAGTATAGCATTCATCGTCTTATACAATTGTCTAGCTATTAATACTTTAGTTGTTGGGACAGCACATAAATTAAATTTGTGTGCTGCTTTCATTAATTTATCATCCTGTGATGAAAATATTAAATGAATAACAACTATCTCTCTTGTCAATGTTATTTCATTTTTAAACATTATATATTTAGTACAATGTTCACATGATTCATTGTGTGATTGATGCCAATGTGAAAACGTGATATTTAATAAATCATTAAGATTATAACTTTTTTTCTTCAAATTATTAACAGGAATTGAAATAGCAATATTATTAGCAACAGTAGTTTTTGTGTTACCACAAGTTTTGCACCGCTTAGTAGAAGTTATTTGATGTTCTACCAAATTTCTTATACAATCATATTTTTCGCAAAGAGTCGTAAGAAAATCAGATGCATTTCGTTTTGTGGTATTCGAAAAATATTCTCCTAAACATTGCCGTATTGCATATGTATTTAGATTACGCATTCCATTTTCATATCGATGCATTAATATACGTAAAACATCTGATTAATCGCAATTAAACAACTGCTGCCTAATGACATTTAAATGCAATAAACATTGCAATACTGCATTTGCGTAGCATGAAACTTCGTCTGTATTTTGGAAACCATGTATGACCCAAGCAGTACTTTGTCGAACTTCTTTATCTGAACTTGATTTTTGAACAGAAGCAACTACTTTTGGCAACGCCCATGAAACATCTTTCACTTTGCGATGGCGTTTTTTTGACATGGTAATCATTTCTGCTTTTGGATTGTGTGTCTGTTTTAGACGATTATATTCAATAATAGCTTCTTCGCTAGCTATTACTGATGAAGGATCGTAATTAATTAAATGTAATCCTTCTAGAGATGTTACTCGCGACAATGCAACATAAGTTTGACCACAACTAAATACAGAGTTACCGATGTCCATAATCGCACTTTGCAAACTCAATCCTTGACTTTTATGAATAGTGATTCCGTAACTCAGAGATAATGGAAATTGTTTTCTGATAACATACGCTCTATCCATCACCTCAAATTTAACACTTACTCTTTCAATTGCATATTCTGAACCTGACGGTAAAAGAAGTTTAATCTTTTCTACGTAATCAGTAGATGTATCTTGTACAACTGAAATCACTTTAGCAATTGTACCGTTTACAAGACCTAAACTAGCATCGATATTACGTCGAATCATAACTTTTGCTCCAATTTTAATTGTGATTTGTTTTGAAAGTCCAGCTGTTCTAGAATTATCATCATCGTTATTTGACAATGTTTTTAATACTTTCTTCTTTACATACGGAATACATTCAATCGTATCTTCAGCAATTAATAATATTTCTTTGGAAACAATGCGACTTAACATTGCATCATTAAGAACATCACACATATTACGAGTAGGCAATAAACAAACAGTGTCCGGTAAATTATTAATAAAATTACATAACTCATTTAATCTAAATTCGAAAGAATCACTTTTAAAAGATATTTTTCTACTTTCGAGAATCTTACTATCAGATTTTGTTAGTAAACCGATACGAATTCTCGACAGTAATTCACGGTAAGAGTCATCTCCTTGCTGACGCATATTGATCGTTAATTCATCATAGTCAAATAATGTAGTCCATAAATTAACAGCACTTAAGGAACCGAGATGTTTAGCAATTTTTTCATCTGATAAATGCATAAAGATAGGATCTTCGCGTGCAGGAGGTAATTGAAGCAAGTCTCCGAATAAAAGAATGTGCTTTCGACCAAACCAACCATCATCGCAATCATTAGTGTCAAATATTTCAGACAATCGAAGATGTATATACATTAAAGTCAAATTAGATATCATTGACACTTCATCAATTACAAAAAGAATAACATCTTTAAGATCTGCTCGTAAAACTTTCAATACATGATCAGATAGTTGTTTATACTTAGGAGTATGACCATGTTCAACGGGTAATTGAAGCAATCTATGCACTGTCAACCCATCTATATTAAATGCTGCTATACCAGTAGGTGCTGCTACAGCAGTATCTTTGTTGAGATTTTGTTTTATCCAGCATTTAATAGTCTTGATTAAGAAACTTTTTCCAGTACCACCTTCTCCACTAACATATAATCGTAATATTGATTTATCCAACTCTACAGTATTGATAACTTTATCGAATACTCGTTTCTGATCCGTATTTAATTTTGCTATCATTTCAGGTACATCAATTTCTCGAATTACTTTATCACCAAGATCTTTAAAATCTTGCATTGCTTCACCAGCTTCTATATTTTGAACACCTATCGGATTTTCAGGATCATCTTGAGACTGTTGTTTTTGTAAGTCGTCATCTAGACATTGCTGAACTAATTGTCTTGCAGTTTCAAACGCTTTTTGCAATTCTTCTAATCTTTCATGATATTGCAATGCTTCTACAAGATGCAGTTTTACCTTGTGAAAAGATTCAGCATAAGTATCGCATTCGTTTCTAAGATCCTCTAATTTTCGCCATGGTTTAAACATAAGCAACAATGAAAAGAAATAATTTTCCGGCTGTGTATTAACATCATATCTATAATGACTAATAAGATATCCACGTTGTCGCCGTTTAAGATAGTAACCATTACTTATTTTATAATATTCAATATCTTCATTTTGCGGTTTTATCTTCGAGATATCGTACCACTGTGCAAATTCATAAAGAGACATATTTTCTAGTTCGTTTGGTCTATGTGGATAATGATTATCTATCAAAGATGGATAAAATATATCAGTAGATTCAGCATCAAGGGCTTCAATTTCTTTGCGGCTTCTTATTTTTCGATATCGTATCTGATTAACATCCAACCATCTAATAGTTGTATTTCGATCAGTTCCGTATAAAGGAATACCTAACAGTGTATCAGCAGCTTCGAGAGCTCCACATTCTCTATTATTCGTAAATCGCAAAGCAATATTCCAAAGATAACTCGCTAATGATTTGTTTTTATCTATTCTATTCTTACTGTTAAGAATAGAATCAGACAACTCACTTTTTCCCGCTTTATTCAAATATTTAGTAACGTACCAGGTAAGCAGGGATGACTTTTCACCAATAAATTGTATATCCATATTACCTTCCCATGCAGTAAGAAGAACAGGATTATAATCATTTATATTAACTTCATTATCTGTTCGAGGAAGATCATAAAGTCTACTTTTATGTTTCAATTGTTTTCTACCGGCTATCGAAGTTGCCACATCTCTCATAGTCAAAGTTTCAGTAACGGGACGAGGAAATCCAAAACGACACCGACGTGTAACTTTACGTCCTACTTTTTTAGAGCGAAGACAATAATCGTTATGTATATGTCGCTGATGCGTATTAACACGCCTGTACAATAATGGCGAAATACTTTGATCCGGCATTTTGCAGCTTATATGTTGTAAAATAAATTTGGAGACTTCTTCAATAGTAGATTCACCAAAAATCGGTGCATTTTTAATCCAAATTAATAAGTGAAAATGTTGTATACCTCTACCTTGGTATTCTCGACGCCAGAAATAATGCGTTACTTCTCCAATAGGATGATCTTTGGAACTAATAAAATCAAGCATTGCCCGAAATTTATTATCGAGAAATCTCGATGTTGATACAGGATCTTTAGCAACAAGTACGCTAACGCTTAACGAAGTGTCGTGCCATCCATTTACTTCGCGAATATATTCACCTAGATCTTCCCATAACCATTCACTCGGACTTAGTGTTAAAAACCATGTCGCAGGCCCATAATGCTGCGTCATACAATTTAAATCACTTCTCGGCTTACGCCAATATTGCTCCGTATTTCGAAGTGTCGAAAATATTGTACTCAGATTAGATTCCAACAATTCTTTCGACATTGCATCTAAATATTCTGCAGCTGTATAACGAACTCGCGGATTAGTTACATTCATTTTATGAAAAATTCCGCGACTTAATTGACGCATATTTGCATCGTTCAATAAATAAAATAAGTATTGTTGATTTAATCTGTATTGTGGATGTTTAGATGTCAAACGACATTTAATAAATTCATGATCAAAAAGTTTGACTTGTCTAGTCTCATGTTGTCCATTAATACCAAAAGGATATAAATCTGGAAAACACATTAAATCTAAATGTTGTTCACGATTATCCAAAGGCAAGTCCTGAATTTTTAACATTTGGTATAAGGCTGTCGAAGTTTTATTTGCTTTCTTTTCGTATAAGGGATAGATAGTATATTGTTCGTAATAGCCATCATTTTTATCAGTAACTTGAGTTAATATTGCTCTCTGTTGACCCTCTAATATAACTTCTGTATCATTTCTTATCTCTTCTATCGGATCATTTAATAATTCAGCCTCTTCATCCAATGTCCCTTCGGCATTATTTTCTGTCTCTTCCATGTGGAATTCTGAATTTTTTAATTTTGCCAAACTTATATCATTGTGATTATTTGGCAATATAATATGAGAGTATAAAGCATTATTGTGCTTTAACCACGTTAAAGCGTCAAATACTTTTTTAACATCAACTATCTCTTCCCAAATAATATTTGATTTTGTCGGAATACCTCTAACTAAAATATATATTTCGTGATTATGATTTATTGGGTCAGTATCATGACATAATTTATTGAATGTCTCTTGTAACGGAAGTGGCAAATGAAATGTTCTGCCTTTAACTTTTTGTACCATTTGCCTTTGAGGCAATTTTTTATTAATAACTGTTCCCATTTTGAGGACAGTTTGAAACGCTTTAGCTCTCTGTATAAAAATTTTTTCAAATGTGTTAAGAGATGATATTACTTCGGGCACATTTTGTGTGAAGAGATTATTCAAGATGCAATATGCAGGCATTAGGCCTTTACGAAATTTCCCTGCACAATAATTACATATATATTCCGCATTAATTTTTTCTTGTTGTACGTGTGCCATTAAATCTCTCCAAATTCGAATGTCTATTTGTGCTTTAAGACTATTGACTTTAGAAACATTTCTTTTATAACATAATTTCTCACAAGATACGCAAATATGCCGTGGTGTGTCTGTTGAACGTTTAGTCAAAGCCTTAAACGCTTTATGATATTTAAAAATAATATCATCATCGCTCAAAATTGTATCTGTCTGTTGATGTTTGTACATATCTGCTTTTTCTTCTGCAGCAGTTACCATTTCATTCAATGTGTTCAAATCAGCATCAGTTAATGCCTTATCCAGATTTTCCATCTTTCGATAAAAATTTGTAAGTTGATAAATTAAACGTTTAATAACTCTAACTTGTGGAAAATGAGGCGATAATAATTGAATTGGAAGAAACATTCCTTTGCAAAGTGTTAAATCAATATGGCAGCTACGCGTATGGCCCAATTTCTCATTTGAAATTTTCATAGTACATTCATGAATACGTAGTATCAATTTTGGTACATTCTTTAAAGTACATGTATTTACGGTTTCGAGGAACTTCTGATAACGGTCAATTAAAAGTGGATTGTCAATTTTACATGAAGTATTGCACAACCACGATTGTTTTGCTTGTAATTGTTGTATTAACGGTAATATATTCACAACTTGTCCTTTCGTATTCATTCCCAAAGGTTTCGATAAAGTTACATTTTTTATTAATGGTAATATATTCAGAACTTCTTCTTTCGTATTCAAAGGTTTTGATGAAGTAACATGATGATATGTAGAATCAATGAAATAATTTTCAGAAGAGGCTGTATGTCTAGATTCGCCACATAACGCATCTAATTTGTCTTCAATTGTAGAACATTTTGCGACAAGGGTCAAGCTCACTTCTGCTTTCTTTTTAATCGAAGCTAATATCTTGTATATATTGCGAACATGACTGTTTCTAATATACATACACCAACGTACGATTTTTTCGGCTTGTAATCGTTTTTCAATATAGTCTTTAGTACTGAGTTTCTTTATAACATTTTTTATAATTATTTCTACAGAATTACGAAATTTTATAGAGTTTTTCGACCAAAACTTTTTATATTTTTTAATAATTTTTTTTGCAATATTGGAATTTTTTATTGTAGGTACAGATTTTGTGCTCATTTTAGAATCTTGCTTATATTGATTTCCCTTCTTAACATAATTATTTTGTAAATCCTGTTTATATTGATTTTCCAAATTGCGTGCATATCGCTGTCGCTTTTTAGCGCGATTACTTTCTAAATCCTGTGTATATCGTTGTCGCTTTTTAGCGCGATTACTTTCCAAATCTTGTGTATATCGTTGCCGTATTTTAGCGCGATTATTTTTCGAATCCTGTACATATCGCTGCCGTTTTTTAGCGCGATTATTTTCCAAATCCCGTGCATATAACTGCCGCTTTTTAGCGCGATTATTTTCCAAATCTTGTGCATATAACTGCCGCTTTTTAGCGCGATTATTTTCCAAATTCCGTGCATATAGCTGCCGCTTTTTAGCGCAATTATTTTCTAAATTTTGATTCTCTTTTAAATATGAAATCTGCTCTTTTTTATCTTGATTTTCCAAATTATACTTGAATTTTTCCTCTCTGATATCTTCTAATTGAACATTATTTTCATATTGAAGACATTTATTTCCAGAATTTTTATTTATATCATAAATTTTACTTTTCTTATCGTTTTGATCGTTTTGAGAATATTTATTAATTTGTTCAATATTAAGATTATTCAATGTTTCTGGACATTGTTTTAAAATGCATTCTGTTTGTAACTGACTATTACACAAATCTTTTTTAGATTGAACAATGTCGAATGTTTCTTTTAATCTTAATTTTTCTTGCTGTGTCTCATATTGACGTTTCGTACGTATACGAATAGCTTCAGCCTCTCTTGCTTTTATTACTGTTAATGGAAACACTTTCTGAAGAATATATTGTAAATCTTGAGGAAAATGCTCAATTACATTTGTTTCAAAAATTTTTAGCAAATGCAGACGCATTAAACTGTGATCATACTTTACTTTTTCAGGTTTAATATTAAATAACAACGAGATCGCAAAAGCAATTGCAAAAACACCACAATCGTTACTGTTTGGTTGACGTTGCACGGTAGGAAATTTGACAGGATGTTTCTCAAAATTGTATGTTGGAAATAATCTTGTTAAGAATTGCTTATGATGCTCGTGAAATTTCTTAGAATTTAAAGAATCGTAAATAAATATATGTTTCATGTTATAATAACTGCATACCCAATGTCCATCGAATGGACTAGATGAACTATGCAATATTTGTATATGTTTTTTATCTATTGGCATAGGTTGAATCGTATCAAGACATTGCACTCGCCAGGTTTCGACAGGTCTAAAATCTGAACAATTTTGTAAAAGATGACCAAAATGTTCCATGTGCATGTCAGTTAACCATTCGCCTTGAATAATTATATCTTTTTCTTTAGGCAATAGAACCATATGCTTCTTTGTCTTTACAGACATTTTGTATGTATATAATGTAGACAAACAATTGCTATATAGGCGTCACTTTTTTATTATAAGCGCACAGCAGCTGCGGTTCTCAGTCGCGCAGTTGCTCTATATTGACGCAAAGCAGTCGTTTTTTACAGGCGCACAGCAGCTCTGTATCGGCGCACAGCAGCCGTTTTTTACAGGCGCACAGCAGCTCTGTATCGGCGCACAGCAGCCGTTTTTTACAGGCGCACAGCAGCACAAATCGGCGCACAGCAGCCGTTTTTTACAAGCGCACAGCAGCTCTGTATCGGCGCACAGCAGCCGGTTTTTACAGGCGCACAGCAGCCCTTTTTTATAGGCGCACAGCAGCCTCTTTGTATAATTTAAAATTAAAATTAACTCACCTGTATCCGCTTGAGAAGCTGCAAATTCTAGAAGCCGTCAGTCCTGGAGATAATTATGCCCAAAAAATTAAAACTCTTTGTTTCTCACTAATATCATTTAAGGGGAATGGATACCTATAAATACAACAAATTGTTCGACAAATATAAATGAATTTACAATTTAGTACTAGCTTCTACATGGATTTCTCAAGAACGAATGTAAATATCAAAGTTTCTTTAAATTATTTGTAATTAATCTATAAACTAAACCTAAATGATTATTACCCTGAAATGACTATTACCCTGTATATCTTAGTAAATAAACTTTTTTTGCAACTTTAATTTTTTTTCCCATAAATCCATGTAAGAAACTAATAATAAATAATAAATTTATTTACTATTTGTCAAGTAATTTGTTGCAAACAATTTGTCACACCTACTTTTTTATAGGTTCAAAGTATACACTCTCCTTAAATGATGTCAAAAGAAAGAAATATGAATTAATGTGGCATAATTTTATATGAACTATAAAATATCTCGTAAAATATTCATTTTTCGATGACCATACCTCAATACTGCATGAAATTATGAAAGGAATCAATCGATGAGAAAAAAACAGTTGTTTTTAAGAAAAAGTATGTAATTTGTAACTAGCAGATAAATATTTTCTAAGTCAAACGTTGAGCAATAAATATTATATATCTTGTATTATATATCTATAGTTTACTCTTGTAGGCAAGCTAGCACCGCCACAATTTCAAGTCGAATTTTCTAAGTCAAACGTTGAGCAATAAATTCGATATTATATATATTGAAAGCAACAAATTAGGGAAACATTTTAAGACCAAAATCGTAACAGCAACTAATTGCGTTGATATAGTAGTATAGTTTACTCTTGTAGGCAAGCTAGCACCGCCACTCTTTCGGGTCGATTTTTCTAAGTGCAACGTCGAGCAATAAATTCGAAAATGGTTTATTTTGAGAGCATTTAATGCAGAAAACAATTTTATAGCACATTGATGTTGTTAGTTACTTATTTTTTATGAATACTTTTATATGATCTTAGTGTCATGTTGGTACTTCTTTAAAATATAAATGCTGGTTATATATTAAGTACAACAGAATACGATATATACATATCATTGAATTAGTATTAAAATTTCAGAGAACATAGTTTGTGGAAAATGCAGAAAAGAATGATTTATTTATATAAATACGTATATATATATTGCAATTTTTATGATTATGTTTGTTAATCGCATTGACCTTATATGTAGATATGAACTGGCAATACATAGCAGATCTTGTCCGGAGAAGATTAGAGAGAGAAACATACATTTTAGTACTTTTCTCTCTCTTCTTCCTTTTAGTAGTTCCGGACACATTAAGAGAGAGAAGTACTGAAAAGTATGTTTCTCTCTCTAACCTCCTCCGGGGATACTGCTTCTAGTACAGAAACTATAGGCAATTGCCAGTCCATATCTATAAGGTCTATCAATAATCGTAATATAATCATGTTAAAATTTAATATTCCAAGACTAATCAGAAATATCTAAAATATTAGAATAAATTTGTTTTAGACTACGTATTAAGTTTATATGACTGTCAAGGTATTTATAATTTCTTGCTCTTAAAGAAATCAATGTGTTATTTGTTAAATTATTTACTTTTTCACTTACGATTATTTAAAAAAAGCCAAGAGAAAGGAAAGAGAGGACAAGAAGATAAGATATTAAAGGTAAACAGGAA
Source organism: Lasius platythorax (assembly GCA_963971435.1). Taxonomy (NCBI): domain Eukaryota; kingdom Metazoa; phylum Arthropoda; class Insecta; order Hymenoptera; family Formicidae; genus Lasius; species Lasius platythorax. Next base: position 19,115,424 of record OZ020541.1, on the reverse strand, counting down.
AAAAGCAAAAAATAATAAGAAAATAATAATTATTAAATTGTTCAGGTATGTTTATGACATTTTTACTGTTTCATAAGTTGCGTTATTTATTTTGTTATAATATATGATTATATTTGTCATATATAACATTTGCAAAATATAACTATTAAATTGATAACTAATTAAATTGATAACTTAAAATCTATGTTACATTTCTTCTTTGTATACAATTCTTATATTATATTTATACAATTTAAATCAGATTCTTTCAGAGAACATAGTTTGTGGAAAAAGTAGAAAAGAATGATTTATCCTAATGTACATACTTTGTAATGTTTGTTTACATTCTTAACTTATATTGCAGATGTTCAAAGTGTCATATCTATCAACATCGATGCAAATCGCTGAATAAATGAACAATGTATTCTTTGAATAATGTCAGGTGTAATAATAGTGGCACAAGCATTGATAGTATCCTCTTTCATATTTTCTTATGTGGTAGATGGTTCTTTGTAAACATTGTCTTTTAGTACGCTCTAAAAAATCTAAAGAAGTTAAATGCGGAGGATTATCATTATATCAATGCTTATGCCACCATTACACGTAACATTATTCAAAGAACACATCGTTTATTTACTTAGTGATTGAGGATTACATTGATTTTGATGGACAGCACTTTGAACATCTCCTGCAATAAATTTCACGAAAATATTAGAAAATTGCTTCCTTAGATATATTTTCTAAATCTATTATATTAAATATCTCGTTATATACATATATATAATAAATAATGATATATAAATACATATTGTTGAATTCTATATATTTTGTACTAAAAAAAAAGAATTTTAAAACTAATTCAATGATATGTATTTATATATATTACATATAAATACGTATATATATTTATGTATCATTTATTTAAATACATAACGAGATATTTTATAACAGATTTAGAAAATGTATATCTGAGAAAGCAATTTTCTAATATTTTTGTGAAATTTATTGCAGGAGATGTTCAAAGTGCTGTCCATCAAAATCAATATAATCCTCAATCACTAAGTAAATAAACGATGTGTTCTTTGAATAATGTTACGTGTAATGGTGGCATAAGCATTGATATAATGATAATCCTCCGCATTTAACTTCTTTAGATTTTTTAGAGCGTACTAAAAGACAATGTTTACAAAAAACCATCTACCACATAAGAAAATATAAAAGAGTGTACTATCAATGCTTGTGCCACTATTACACCGACATTATTCAAAGAATACATTGTTCATTTATTCAGCGATTTGTATCGATGTTGATAGATATAACACTTTGAACATTTCCTACAATATAAGCTAAGAATGTAAACAAACATTACAAAGTATGTACATTAGGACAAATCATCCTTTTCTACTATGTTCTCTAAAAGAATCTGATTTAAATATAATATAAGAATTGTATATATTTTAAGTTATCAATTTATTTAGTTATCAATTTAATCAGTTATATTTTGCAAATATATATGACAAATATAATCATATATTATAATAAAATAAATAATGCAACTTATGAAACAGAGTAAAAATGTCATATAAACATACCTGAACAATTTAATTATTATTTTCTTATTATCCTCTGCTTCTTTTCCCGTTTACCTTTATCTTATCTTCTTGTTATATATCTTATAACTTCTTACTTCTTCTTTTCCTTCCTCTCTTTCTTTTCTCTTGGCTTTTTCTAAATAATCGTAACTGAAAAAAGTAAATAATTTAACAAATAACACATTGATTTGTTTAAGAGCAACAAATGATAATATAAACTTAATACGTAAAGTCTAAAAGAAATTTATTCTAATATTTTAGATATTTCTGATTAGTCTTGGAATATTAAATTTTAACATGATTATATTACGATTACCCATAGACCTTATAAATATGGACTGGCAATTGCCTATAGTTCCTATACTAGAAGCAGTGTCTGGCAATTAATAACAAAATATACAATTCTTATATTATATTTAAATCAGATTCTTTCAGAGAACATAGTTTGTGGAAAAAGCAGAAAAGAATGATTTATTTATATAAATACGTATATATATATTGCAATTTATGATTATGTTTATTAATCGCATTGACCTTATAGATAGATATGGACTGGCAATACATAGCAGACTTTGTCCGGAGGAGGTTAGAGAGAAACATACTTTTCAGTACTTCTCTCAAAATTTCTGGAAGTACTAAAAGAAGAAGAAAGAGAGAGAAGTACTAAAATGCATGTTTCTCTCTCTAACCTCCTCCGGACAAAGTCTGCTATGTATTGCCAGTCCATATCTATCTATAAGGTCAATGCGATTAACAAACATAATCATAAATTGCAATATATATATACGTATTTATATAAATAAATCATTCTTTTCTGCTTTTTCCACAAACTATGTTCTCTGAAAGAATCTGATTTAAATATAATATAAGAATTGTATATTTTGTTATCAATTTAATCAGTTATATTTTGCAAATATTTATTATATATGACAAATATAATCATATATTATAATAAATTAAATAACACAACTTATGAAAGTAAAAATGTTATATAAACATACCTGAATAGCTTTTTACAGTATAAACATACCTGAACAATTTAATTATTATTTTCTTATAATCCTCTGCTTCTTTTCCCGTTTACCTTTATCTTATCTTCTTGTTATATATCTTTTAACTTCTTACACTTCTTCTTTTCCTTCCTCTCTTTCTTTTCTCTTGGCTTTTTCTAAATAATCATAAGTAAAAAAAGTAAATTAACAAATAGCACTGATTACCAAACATAATCATAAACTTCTGAAACATACCCGAACAATATAACAATTATTTCTTTTAATATCCTCTGCTTTTCCGCCGTTCTTTTCTTCACTTTTAGTCACTTATTCACATAAATTGCACAATAATTGCATTAATCACTTATTCACACATAAATCACATACTCTACGTATGTACATAGGTTAATTAAATTGGCGCGAAACTACCGTGTCTCTTACTAAAATACTGACCTCATGCAGAACTCTTCGTAATCTATCGATCGATAATCTCAATGGTAAATAAGTCGCATATAAACTTGAAATTACAAACTACATTACCGACTTAATAAGATTACGAATTACGAATTACGGTCGATAAACATGCATGTAATATTACCTATGGATAAAGAACAATAGGTAAATCCATTACCGCCACATTTTAGAAGTAATTTTGGTGGCGCTAAAAAAACAAAAGAATATTGTTATTACTATATTCGTGCAACGTGCAACGTGCAACGTACAATGGCGTGCAATCAAGGAAATTCTCGGGAAAGTCAAGGAAAAGAAGGAAATAACGTAAGTATATATATATAAATATATATAGAATGAAAGAATGCTATAACAGAGAGAGAGAGAGAGAGAGAGAGAGTGAGAGAGAGAGAGGGAGGGAGGGAGAAAAGTAGAGAAAAAAGGTAAAAGTGAGAGAGAGGTAAGGCAGGGGGGAAGAGAGAGAGAGAGAGAGAGAGAGAGAGAGAGAGTGAGACATATAAATTATAATTAGATATGATTTGGAGCCTTTATACCTTATTATATAATTTGATATTTGTATTTTTAATAAAATGTTACGCTACCATCCTATTTCTATCATAATAATGATATTTGTAACTACTTTCTTGTTACGCAGCTGTCCTACTATTTCTTTCATAAGTATGTAATTGTTGATATTAAATATTAAGAAAGTGAATAAAAGCTAATAATAAATAATGTAAAAAAAAATTCATAAAGAATATACATTTTTATATAGTTTGATAACTCATAGCACTCATAGTACTATTATGAGTGCTATGAGCTATCAAAAATGTACATTCTTTATGACTTTTCTCTTTATGTTATTTATCATTAGCTTTTATTCGCTTTCTTATTTTATATCAATATTTATATACTTATGAAAGATATAGTAGGATGGTAGCATAACACACAAGAAAGTACTTACAAATATCATTGTATAAATATATACTTATGAAAGAAATAGCAGGATACCAGCATAACAGGAAAGTAGTTATAAATAATTATTTTAGAAAACACAAATGTCTAATTATAATTCCATTTATGTGTATGCTTTTACACGTTTACACTATATAACTATATATTATTAATTATTCTTAATTTTTTTAGGTTTTCGGCGAACTCGAGTTAAATGTAAATTTAGAAAATGACATGCTTAAAGCGGAATTATTAAATATTCAAAAGGAATTGAAGGAAGTGAAGAAACAATTAGCGGCTCAGCAGCAGCAACCGCCAACGGCTCCATCGCAATCGGCTCCTCCACAGTCGGCTGTGGAGGAGTTGACGGCTCCTCCACAACCGCCAACGGCTCCATCGCAATCGGCTCCTCCACAGTCGGCTGTGGAGGAGTTGACGGCTCCTCCACAACCGTCAACGGCTCCTGCACAACCGCCAACGGCTCCTCCACAACCGCCAACGGCTCCTCCACAACCACTAGCGACAGAGGAAGAAGTTTCGTCCATAAGAACAAGTAAATTACAATATAAATATAAATAACAAATTAAAAATATAAATATATAACATATTAATAAAAATCTTTATTACAGTAATAAGACAGAAACCTGCTCGATGGCAACGGGCAGGGAAATATCGCGGTCGTGGATGGGGAGGATGGGGAGGACGTGGAGGACGTGGAGGACGTGGAGGACGTGGAGGACGTGGAGGACGTGGAGGTTTTAATAAACCATATAACAATATCACAATAAATATGTAGTAAGTCATATTTCAAATGAATATTATTTATTAGAATTTTATTATAATTAATTAATAATATATTATTAAATGTTACAGGTTCTCTTGATGATACTACCATTTACTGCATTGTCATGTTCTAAATGCATGCAACGCGGAAGGAGATATGTAAAATTAGGAATTTTACATGTTAGATGTTTATAAAATCATTCAACGGAATTCAATGCAGTTCACCTTAACTTTGGCGATACGTTTTTGGAGTTAACTTTGGAATTTAATCTCCCTTTCTCTCTCTCTCTCGTATACATAGTATATAACAAGTCTAAAGTCAATATTCTATTACGTGTGATTTTTGTTGTAATAACCCGAAGAATATAAAGAAAACCGAATTATTGTTTCATCTGAACGAGACAGTGAATGATAAAACGATATTCTTAATATTTCAATCTCATTCTCAGAATGGTTTTATTAAGATAGTTTAGAAATCGTAGACAATTGCCAAAATTTTCCCGCAAGAGTATGCATTAATGTCAATTAATCATACTAAATGTACCTGCATTGAATACTGTATTGCGTACTGATGAGTATTATTTTTTCCCTTCAACAAACTGAACATACTTTACAGATTGCGATTATTCATATAAATTTATATAAATGAGATTGTAAATATCTCGAATAAGCCTTTCTCTTTTTTTTTTCTTTGGCTTATAAAGTGTGCATTCTTTTTAGGATAATATTGTGCCGAGCATATCATTTTATTTTTATTTTTAATTACATTATATGTATATATTTATTTTGATTGTGTATGTTAAATGAATGTTTTGTCGTCTGTTGAAAATGCTCGAAGAGTTTTTGCGAATTGAAAAAAAGTTGTAACATATAAGTTTTAGAGTGGGTAATTATATTTTTCCAAAATTTCTGTACGTAATTAATTCTTATATTTTTTTTTATGTCACAAATCTGCTTACATTACAATAAAGGCTCTGTAAAACGGATCGATGTAATATTGAAATGAAAATTTTTTTTTGCTAAATAGAGTTCTACTGTGAAAAAGTAAAATCGATGCAGAAAACGTTTCTATGTCACAGCTTGTCTCTTACGTCTTCAATAGATTATTATGAATGTTTTTTAACCAATAAGTATACGTAGACTCTACGTAAACTCTAATATCTTCCCTTATTTAAAATTAATCGTTTCTCTAAACTGAGTATCTTCTTCCTATACTACTTTTTTATTTATGTTATAAACTGCAACTCTATCACGTATTATAACTATACTATAGTAGGATGGAAATAAAAATTCAATCTGCATAGATTTTCTACAAGGATATTGCGCTAAAGGAACCAAGGTAACTACATTAATTGTTATGAACAAACTCCTCTTAGTAAGAGATCTCAGACACGCGACTCGCGGGCTGCAGATGGTCAGTTACATCACCATACGGCCCTTGGATTCTTACGGTAGAGGTAAGTAAAAGCGATGATTCCGATCATCGACAGGCAGGAAATGTGTGACTGTACTAATACATAGAAGGTTCTTTAGTCTATTCTGTGTGGTGATATTGACTCTCGTACATATCGTGCGGCCTGCGTAAAAATACGAGTCTGAGACCACTGGCATAATTATAAGATCAAAATAATATTTTAATCATAATCCTCATAAATCGCATTTATTTGATCGAAAATCTTGCGATATATTAAGTAAATTAATACACGGAAGTAGATAACATATGATAATGTATTCGCACGGAAAAAACATCTTTTCAAATACACATATATTTAAAATTTTTTTTTCATACGATTACTACTTTATCTACTATTCCACATACATATCAGTATCTTAAGAACACACAGATATATTTTCATACACATACGTCTTTTAAATATATGTGTACTTGAAAAGATGTTTTTTCCGTGCGAATACATTATCATATGTTATCTACTTCCGTGTATTAATTTACTTAATATATCGCAAGATTTTCGATCAAATAAATGCGATTTATGAGGATTATGATTAAAATATTATTTTCATCTTATAATTATGCCAGTGGTCTCAGACTCGTATTTTCACGCAGGCCGCACGGTAGGTACGAGCAGAGAGAAGTCTTCTCTCTGGTACGAGAGTCAATATCACCACACAGAATAGACTAAAGAACCTTCTATGTAATAGTACGGTCACACGTTTCCTGCCTGTCGATGATCGGAATTTTACTTACCTCTACCGTAAGAATCCAAGGGCCGTATGGTGATGTAACAGACCATCTGCAGCCCGTGAGCCGCGTGTCTGACATCTCCTACTAAGAGGAATTTGTTCATAACAATTAATGTAGTTACCTTGGTTCCTTTAGCGCAATATCCTTGTAGAAAATCTATGCAGATTGAATTTTTATTTCCATCCTACTATAGTATAGTTATAATACGTGATAGAGTTGCAGTTTATAACATAAATAAAAAAGTAGTCTAGGAAGAAGAGACTCAGTTTAGAGAAACGATTAATTTTGAATAAGGGAAGATATTAGAGTTTACGTAGAGTCTACGTATATTTATTGGTTAAAAAACATTCATAATAATCTATTGAAGACGTAAAAGACAAGCTGTGACATAGATACGTTTTCCGCATCGATTTTACTTTTTCACAGTAGAGCTCTATTTAGCAAAAAAATTTTTATTTCAATATTACATCGATCCGTTTTACAGAGATTTATTGTAATGTAAGCAGATTTGTGACATGAAAAAAAAATATAAGAATTAATTACGTACAGAAATTTTGGAAAAATATAATTACCCACTCTAAAACTTATGTTACAACTTTTTTTCAATTCGCAAAAACTCTTCGAGCATTTTCAACAAACAACAAAACATTCATTTAACATACACAATCAAAATAAATATAGATATATATAATATAATTAAAAATAAAATAAAAATAAAATGATATGCTCGGCACAATATTATCCTAAAAAGAATGCACACTTTATAAGCCAAAGAAAAAAAAAGAGAAAGGCTTATTCGAGATATTTACAATCTCATTTATATAAATTTATATGAATAATCGCAATCTGTAAAGCATGTTCAGTTTGTTGAAGGGAAAAAATAATACTCATCAGTACGCAATACAGTATTCAATGCAGGTACATTTAGTATAATTAATTGACATTAATGCATACTCTTGCGGGAAAATTTTGGCAATTGAATTCTATATGCAGAAACATATGAAACATATCACGCGGTTGTTTTATAAATTCTACGATTTCTAAACTAGCTTAATAAAACCATCCTGAGAATGAGATTGAAATATTAAGAATATCGTTTTATCATTCACTGTCTCGTTCAGATGAAACAATAATTCGGTTTTCTTTATATTCTTCGAGTTATTACATCAAAAATCACGTAATAGAATATTGACTTTAGACTTGTTATATACTATGTATACGAGAGAGAGAGAAAGGGAGATTAAATTCCAAAGTTAACTCCAAAAACGTATCGCCAAAGTTAAGGTGAACTGCATTGAATTCCGTTGAATGATTTTATAAACATAAATTCCTAATTTTACATATCTCCTTCCGCGTTGCATGCATTTAGAACATGACAATGCAGTAAATGGTAGTACGCTTAGAAATAACTTCCTGCCTACGTACAATACTGAACGTGTCGATGAATCATCAAGAGAACCTGTAACATTCAATAATATATTATTAATAATATGTACAAAATATTAATTATTTTGTACATATTGTAACTAATAAAATTCTAATAAATAATATTCATCTAAAATATGACTTACTATTTATTGTAACGCTGTTGTTGCGATGAATTTATTGTAACGCTGTTGTTGCGATGAATATATATACACATTAGTTTCAATGAGTTCTTCCGTATTAATCTAGCTTTTAGAAGCTTTGTAAACAATATCACCAATAGTAACAAGTTTCTCTGTACCTTCTCTGTAATGTAAAAATAAAAACTTTTATAAAATTTTTTTATTTTATAATAAAGGTTAAAAATACTTACATTTTTCTCTTTTCTCAAAGGCCGGTTTTTTAAATATCCTGTCAATCTTAGGCTGCGTTCCGATATTCACTGCCAGTACTGAAAATTTATGGTGTACGTGACGTAAACTATAGAAGATTTTCAGTACTGACAGTAAATATCGGAACGCAGCCTTAATAATCTTATCACTGCACTCTTTCATCAAACTTAACCTACGTGTCAAAAGCTCGCATAAATGTCATGGAGCGCCACTAACGCAATCTTACATCGAATGCTCGAAACGTACATTTTCTCGCACATGCGCATTAAGAACGTCGACGACGATGACGACCAAAAATATAATAGATAAAAATTTTATAATTCAGACTTTGCGTCGTAATATATGCGTTTATAGAGCACGTAGAGCAAAAATAAAGACACTTTCTTTATGTAATTCAAACTCAAGCTATCGATTAAGCCTAATAAGAATTCGTTCCGTTCAGCGGTTATTGAGGTCTGAAAATCTCAAGAACTCTCAACTATCCGACTCGCGTATAGATACCCGGGGTGCCTCGCTGTTGCTGCGCGGTACTTGGCGCTAGACACTACCGTGTCTCTTGATACCGGAAGCGACAGGCCGGTATCCATGTGCTGAGTCGCCGAATGGACTCGAGGATAATTTTCTCACCGACGGTGAAGAATATTAATTGAATGAGATGTCCGGATTGCGATAACTTCGCGATATACCACTAGATCGGTTCTGCTCGAACTCCGATACTTTTCGAATGATAAACTATTCTTTTACGACAACACGTGCGTTGTCTAGCAAGGCTAACGAACGAAGAAGAAACGGAAACGATGATCCATCGATGGGTTCGATACCATGGTCAGGTAACCACCGGGTGCGTTGCGCATTAATCGATATCGCGATCAATTATTCGACTGCTCGTGTCTCGCGTTGCGCAATACGCGTTATTACGATAACGCATGCGTATTCGCGTCATATAGCCTCGTGGTGATCGACGCGGCGCTCGCTAATTAAGGGGTGCACGAACACCTATCCTGCAGGATCGTATCCTGAAATCGATGGGAACGCTTCTCGCACAGAGTCGTACTTGTGCGCGCAATCGCCCCGTGTATGTTTAAATTCTATTAATTAGGCGCATCTTAAACAATATATATTTTTTATTTATATAATACATATATAATTTAAAATATTAATATATTATAATATAAATATATAATATAAAATATTGTAATATTAATATATTATGTTACTAATTATTATTAAGTATTATGTTAATAATTATTATTAAGTAATAAATTAAAATAATTCCTTTTTGTAACGATTGTGGCAGTTATAAGCATAGATTAATAATTAGCATTCTCATTTCATTTCTATGATCATTTCCATGATTAATATTACTCTCTATATGAACTTAGAATTTCAAGAAGAAACAAAAAACAATGAGTTAATAAAGCATATCGACAAATTCCGAAGTTATGAGGTATTTTCCGCACTTCTATCTACAGTGCACCACTGTGCGTCGGGACCTCTTCTGGCTATCTCACTGCCTGCATCACAATACTTTTTTCGCGTTAAAATTTCCGTTGTTGAGTGATACATTGCATGTACGACTATTAGACAAAACTTTCATTTTTGAAGTGAGTACGACATTATATATATAAAATACATATTTATATATATATATATATAACTTGATACTCGAATACTTTTTTATCCGCCTATGTTTAGTCTAATCTAGTTTTGGTCATGGATAAGTTAGAGACAAAGAATAAAATAAAGTTTCATAGAAAACTTACAAATAAAATAAACCGATCTCTAGCACTAATTAGCAAAAATTCTGTGTTATCTTGTGATTCTCATAACATTAACGATTCTCATAATATCAATGATAACATTAGAAAAATTGCAGATAATAATATTGCTACTGATAGTGCAATATTGCATAAAAGCTCATGTCATAATAATGATATAAACGTTAATATTCCATGTAACAATGAGTTATCCAATAATAATGTCGACGAGTCATCAAATAATATTGGACATAATAATAATAATAATGCCAAAAATAATGTATCGTTAACTTTAAATCTAACTTACATGGGCTATAAAAGAAAATATAACTCTATTGGCGTTAGGAAATCTACTTCCTATAATACGAGAAATTCCGGGATGTAATGATATACCAAAGGATCCAAGCTTCTCAAAACACCCAGAAAAGTAATTGTAAAACCTCTAGGTGGTGGGACATATTTTTATTTTGGAATAGAGAAAACGTTAAATTTGTTTTGTATAAATCATAAAATCAGCATACAACAAAATGAAGAGTTTTTATTAGCTGTCAATATTGATGGTCTACCTTTAAGCAAAAGTTTTAATAGCTCGTTTTGGCCTATTTTATGATCGGTATAATCAGTAGAAATTCTTATGAAACAAGTGTTTTTAGTTGCCTTATATCATGGTGCAAAAAAACCAAAATCTGCTGATGATTTTTTGAAAGATTTTGTAAATGAATGTATTCATCTATCGACTAACAGAATATTAATAAATTTTGTTACATATAAATTCCGAATTTTAATGTTGATTTGTGATTCACCGGCAAAATCATATATTTTAGCTATTAAAAATCATACAGGCCATTTTTCATGTACAAAATGTGATCAAGAAGGTGAAATATTTAAGCATGTACTATGCTTTATTGAAACAGAGCGTTTTTGTAAAAGAACCGATACTTCATTTAGAACTACTGCTCAACCAGAACATCATATTGGTAGAAATATGCTGTTAGATATACCAAACTTTAATATGATAGATAATGTACCAATAAATTGTAACGATCCCCCTCCGATGATCGTTCTACCCGGCCGTCGATCCGCCGGAAGGCTGCCGCCCGGCGAACACCAGCCCGGCAAGGTGCAGCGGCGCAATGCGCCCTTTTTTAAAGCTTGCAAAATCGCGATCGATTCGGGCCGTTATACGGCCGTAAGAGATATCAAAATAGTGTTATTATAAACCATATAAAATATTTTACGAATTTTAATATTGTGTAAAACATCCTACAAAAATAATTATATAAAAAAATTGCGCCTACTAAAAATAAAAGCTTATAAAAATATTTTAACCAAAAAAGTTGTACAAAATATGCAGTTGTTTTAATTTCCTACAAAAATAATGATATCAAAAAATTGCGCCAACTGAATAAAAATTTATGTTATAAAATTTATTTTATTTTCAATGTTAAGGTGATGCTGAAGTCGTCTGTTTTATCGATAAAACGCGAATATGAGTTCGAGCACTAATCTTTTTATTGGCTATACAGATTAATAAATCCTTTTCCACAATTAAAGTACTAATAATAACGAACTGCGGACGCTATAATCTCATGTAAAAACCAAAGAAAAGTTTAATAATTACAGTTGTGTTATCGGCTTCTTGCGTCAGGTCGTAACAATACTGATTTAATATACAAGTTCTGCAATTTGTCCATGCAAAAGATATAGCGCCCGCAGTCGGGATAACATGAGAGAATAATACTGAAGTAATAGAAATGAGCTTAGAAGCCTGTGTAAAAAGATTAGTGATTGAACTGTTTAGCGTACGTGCGAACGCGTGCGGAATCGATGTCGAAGAGTAAAACAGAGCAAAGATTAGTTACCGGATAGCGTGATAGATGGAACTGCAATCTGTTTCCGACAAGGACAGACAAAATCGTACTGCCTCTTTGTCTCTTTCATGCGTGTGACAGTAGTATACATGTACTAAATTATTGCACTCTCTCGTATCTTTGTTTTCTCGATTGTACGCTCATTCTGTCTCTTTTTAATCGTTCGTTCATTATGTATCGCTCAGCATGTATCGCTCAGCTTCATGCTCCACGCATATTCGCTTACACATTTACTCGCGCTTCTCTCTCTCTCTCTCTCTCTCTCTCTCTCTCTCTCTCTCTCTCTCTCTCTCTCTGTTTTGTTATGAAAAATACACCTATATAATTTATGTATTTTTTACATTTGCCGTAAGAATAATCTTTATGATAATTGATCACAATTTACAGCTATTTACGAACCAAATATAAAGTTTAGTAGGATGAATTTATACATGAAATATGCATGTCAGTAAAATCACTACTACGAATTACTTCGACGTATGATGTAATAATAAAATTCACAAATTTTGCTTTAGGAAAAATTTGCTTTTTTACAAATATAGACAAGCTCTCTTATAAATTATAAATACATACTTATCAGCTATAAAAATCATGTGAATATTATTGTACTGTACGAAATAAATAATTGAAATAAAATTATATGTCATTATACATATATATATATATATGTACAGGGTGTCTCACAACTTCCGTACAATACTTTGTTAGCGTGTTCTAGAGGTAAAATAGAGTCAAAAATTCTAATACAAAAATTTTGAGGCTGCAATAGTTTTTGAGTTATAAGCGATGAAAGTTTGCCAATGATATCGCATAGAATTCGCGCGCTCAGGCCCGTAATTACACGCGTACCGATCTGTCATCTGTTATTGATTTTTTCAAGGCGATATTGATTTTTACTGCACAGCTGATTTTATTTTGTCGTTTCCTATATAAAATGTGTATTACACGTATATCGTACATGTGTACATGTATGTAACCACATGGTTATACATGTATACATGTATACATGTGTATGAGAAGATGTGTTACAATGCGATTTTCGTTGAAATATTTCTTTTATTCCAGTTTTATAAAACCGTTTATGAAATAGTAACTGGTGTGTGGTTCAATATATTATATCATTTGCAAATCACAAATATGAACATATGCATTGCAAATAATAATAATATAATAAACTAGGCATCAGTATATGTGTTTATACATGCATATACTATACATACATATGTAAATAAGCAAAAAAATTTATTTGTCTTTATATATATATCGATAGAGAAAAAAAGTATACAACGTTATGATTGGATTTTGTTGACGCCGTTACCAGCGTCGCGTGAGACACATATTCGTATTCATATACACAAATATTTTATCCGCGCCGATCTCTTACATTGTATATATCTTATTTTTTCTCTACCAATTTATTAAAATGCAATTTAAAAAAAATAACTAACCTTTTTTACATTTTGCCCCATTGGGGTCGGCCTCATCGCCGTCGCCGTCGCCATCTCCTGCTCCACCGCTAGCGGCGACGTCGCCGTGGACACCTTCCTGGACGACGCCGCCGCTAGCGGTGACGTCGCCGTGGACACCCTCCTGGACGACGCCACCGCTAGGGGTCGCCGTCGTTGTCGTCGGTGTCTATGTCGGCGCCGTCGCCGTCATCGCCCTCGTTGTCGTCGCCGCCATCGCCCTCGTCGCCCTCATCACCGTCGCCGCGGCTGCTTGATGGCCCGTTTGCTAGCCGGTAGGCAAACTGCCTTCGCTTCGTGCTGTAAAAAAGTATATTAGAAAATATACAATTTCTATATATTCTCTCTCTTTATTTTTTTTTCACAAAGCTTTTAGAAAGAAAAATAGAATGAGAGAGAATGAGAGAGAACAAGAGAGGAGAGAAAGAGATTATATATTTCAATAACATTATCAGCTAATACATTATTATAATTTATGTAGCGTAATATATATGATTTACATAAATTTTAATAACATATTTGTTAACTGAAAATGTTATTAAATAAATTTATATACATACATATAAGTAATATAAAGTACTTACGTCTCGGCATCGTCCAAGTTTCGACAACAGGTTAACAGATTACACGGCACACTCCGGCACAGTTCTACGACAAATGACGATTTTCTTCTACCGATTCCGAGCACGTGCGCCGTTGCCACGTGGTTTACTATCGAAAGCGAGAGCGAGAACGAATAAAGAGCAAGCGAGATGACAAACATCAAAGAGTTCCGAAGTCTCGCTCGCGAGGCTCTTTATCTATAATCTTTCACGTATATATGTCATGTTACTGTAGAAAATAAAACTTTTGTATTTCGCATTTTATCGATCTGAAAATAATCGTAATGGATTAATGAGATTTTTGCGATTAAAATAACACCAAACTCAACATAAATCGGATAATTTATAGTTAATATGTCATCAAAATTTTAATAACATATTTAATTACAAATTATCGGATTTATGTTGTGTTTGGTGTTATTTTAATCGCAAAAATCTCATTAATCCATTACGATTATTTTCAGATCAATAAAATGCGAAATACAAAAGTTTTATTTTCTACAGTAACATGACATATATACGTGAAAGATTATAGATAATGAGCCTCGCGAGCGAGACTTCGGAACTCTTTGATGTTTGTCATCTCGCTTGCTCTTTATCGTTCTCGCTCTCGCTTTCGCGACATCGGGAACCATTCCTTATCTACAATAAATAGCCATATATTGATACGATAAAGCGGAACGATCCGCAGTGGCGTCGTGTAAATGCAGGCTTCTCACCGTACGAACTCGGGTTCAAATCCGAGCAAGATGTACAGCCCTTTTTCGCAAAAGGCGATGGGCGCCGTTAGCAGCGAGACGGAGCTTGTCAACGGTATTCCCCCCTCTCCCCCCTACGCATTGTAGGGTAGAGCGGGGTCAAAAGTAACAGGGGGCGAAAGTAACAACTCTCAAATATCTATAAATATATAATAGATATATACGCGTGCGTCGGTTATCACATGAAGCTAAACAAGCTACAACTTATCTCAGTACGTCTGCGGCCTAGGTACTGAGTGGACGTGCGCAGCGACTAAAATACGTTTTCGAGGCCCTAAAGTAGGTTTTTCCAAGCGTGTTAAACTTTTAATATAAATATTTCCACTGCAAATAAGTATTTTTTCTTTGATTTATATGTAAATTTAGTTATTTTTGCATATTATAATGATTGTTGCTTATCCATTTTTGACATTTTATCATTAAAAATTTTAAATCAAAGTTCAAAAACATAGTCGGGGACCATTGTACCTTCATTGTCTGGGGTCGAATGTAACGTTACAACCGACCGCGGCTGATGCAATTTGTTTCATTTTAGATCATAACTGAACTATTTTTATTTTAGAATGCCTTGTACCAAGATTAGAAAGACTGACAGAGGTACAAAAGATATTTTTTTTTAAAAAGTTTAGTTTTGTTATAATTTGAGTTAAATGATTTATATATTTGTCATAATTGTGATTCAGAGTAATCTCTATTAAAAAAAAGTTTATATTTTGTTATAATTTGAGTTAAATGACATATATTTGTCACAACTGTGTGATTCAGAGTAATCTCTATTAAAAAAGAGTTTAGTTTTGTTATAATTTGAGTTAAATGACTTATATATTTGTAACAATTGTGATTTAGAGTAATCTCTATTTAAAAAAAGCTTATATTTTGTTATAATTGGAGTTAACAAAGTTGTTCTATAATTGTTTTGTTCTACAATGTTTTCTATAATTAGTATGAAAAGGTTTATATGAATTTTAAAAGAATAAGACTTTATTTTCCTTTTTTTTTTATTTGTATAAGAATATTTTAGTTTACTTTTGCTAATATAAGAAAAATTATTTAAATTCGTTGAATAAATACTTTTGATTTTGATTATTTAAAATTGTTACTATTGACCCTCTATAGTGTTACAACCGACCCGGAGTCGGGGGCGATTGTAACATTTGCTCTCGTTTCGATTTTTGATTGATAATTTTGATTATATTTATCACAAGGCTCAAATGTTATGATTTCCATAAAGTGAAATGAATATGTTAGCTTGGGGTATCAACAGTTTTTCTTTTACTGTAACAGTTTTTCCATAATCGAGTTCTAAAGTCAAATTGTTACTTTCGACCCCGCTCTACCCTACGGATATGTGTCTGTACCGCCCGTATCCATCAGGATACGTGCCCGCGCCACCCGCACCATCTGGATATGTGTATTGCCTGCACTAATTACGCCAGGATCGTCTATTTTTTTTTTCGGAAAATGTAGGATAATCAAATTATAAAATAATTATAATAATGGTACATAATAATTATATATAATATAATAATTCTATATATAATGCTATATAATAAATTATATATAATAAATATAATTATATATAACATATTACTATATTAAATATATATATTTTATTATTATAAAATAATTATAAAATATAATTAAAACTAATTATTCATGTCAATCATGTAAAAAATCATAATTTATAATCTTTTCGTATACAAAATTGCAATTTTTGTTATTTTAAAACAATTCGCAATAATAACCATATAAAACTTTACAATTGCATGTGAAAAGATTCTCTTTATTTATGATCATATATACTTTATCTCGGATGCCTTATATGCTCACCAAACTTTTTTATTAGAGAATTTGAAATATATATAGCTCTACAGTGGAATTATTACAAGATATATTTTATTACTTAATTTTGGGTATAAAGATTTAAAATTTTAATTAATTCTTAAATAATTATAAACTATATGTATATATTTACGTTCATACATATATAATACCATTCCAATATACATTGCACTTTTATAATAAAAATTAAATATGTAATGTAATGTATAATATTTATTTTGCAAACTTATAATAAGATATATATATATATATATATATATATATATATATATATATTTAAAATAGTTATATATGTATAATGATTAAATATTTTATATTAAAATATACATATATATATTTCTTTTTATTTTAAATAACAGCACATTTTTACTCTATTTTATATTTTTTTTGTTTGCATGTTTTGTTCTCTAAAAAAATAAAACCAAATCAAATTTATGATTGTAATTCAAATAACTATTTTGAGTTATAAAATATACAACATGAAAAGTTGTATATGTGCAACTCATAATCAGTGGAAGTGAGAGAGATTACAAACATGCATTTGCAAAAATGTTGACAAGCCACAAAAATGTAAAAATACTTTCCACTTTATTTTATTACAATTGATTTTATTGCATCTAACATATATATTTAAAATTTAGTTTCTGTAATAGGACATATTTCATTTATTGCAAGCAATACATAAATCGACCGATCATTATTGAGAATTCTCCAAGTCTCGAGATAAAATTAATTGGTCTATTCCTTTATGTTTCAAAATATTGCTTATATTATTTCTTTGTGTGTGTGTGTGTGTGTGTGTGTGTGTGTGTGTGTGTGCGCGTGCGCGCGCGCGCGCGCGCTATGATTCTTAAAATATTCTTTAGTGATATAAATCGTTTATTGGTAAATAAGAATTTCATATATATTTATTTTTGTGTTCTTATTTAGATATATACATATATCTCTAAATTCTATTTATATCACCGAAGAATATTTTAAGAATCATAGCACACACAAAGAAATAATATAAGCAATAAGGTTTTGAAACATAGAGGAATAGACTAATTAATTTTTATCTCGAGACTCGGAAAATTCTCAACAGTGATGAGTCGATTTATGTATTGCTTTCAATAAATGAAATATGTCCTATTACAGAAACTAAATTTTAAATGTATATGTTAGATGCAATAAAATCAATTGTAATAAAATAAAGTGGAAAGTATTTTTACATTTTTGTGGCTTGTCAACATTTTTGCAAATGCATGTTTGTAATCTCTCTCACTTCCACTGATTATGAATTGCACATATAGAACTTTTCATGTTGTATATTTTATAACTCAAAATAGTTATTTGAATTACAATCATAAATTTGATGTGCTTTTATCTTTTTAGAGAACAAAACATGCAAACA
>OZ020541.1:18983830-19096765 GCA_963971435.1 Lasius platythorax | reverse complement strand
CTTATAACTCGAAAAGTACTCAATGAAAAATAACTTAATTATAGTGTTTTGGAAAGCTCTCGAGATAAGCTACAAGAATATGCAATGAAAAATAGGGGTTCCTATTTAAGATTTCAAACTTGCCCCCCCTCACCGCCCAGGGGGAGGGATGGGGGGGCTCATTTTAACGTCATTGTACGTCCCCCTCGAAATGACGAAATTTTGATTCTAAACATTTTTTCGTAGTGTGCTTATTTTTCGAGTTATTTGGCTGCCTAAGTTAAAATGGGTCACCCTGTATATATGGAGAGAGAGAGAGAGAGAGAGAGAGAGAGAGAGAGAGAGAGAGAGAGAGAAGAGAGAGAGTATGTGAGCGAATATTCTTATAAACATCGTAAAGCAATATAAATAATCGTTCGCACTTAGCGTCACTGAACACATTGTCAGCGTTTAGTGGCACTCTATGCGAACGATAAAATATACAGATATTCGCTCATTCACTCTTTTTCTCTCTCTCTTTACCTTTCTCTTCCTTCTCAGTCTACCCATCTGTTCATTACGTACGTGTTGTATGTACATCATATATAATCTGTGTATGTGTGTGTGTGTGTGTGTGTGTGTGTGTTTATTTTTGTAGCAGTAATTCTAAATTTATGTAACGTAAATATATTATTTTTGTTATATTTTTTTAATATGAATGTATATAAATATATAAATAATAATTATACATACATCTATTTTAATACAATTTTAAAATCATACAATTTTTATATATTTATTTCAAATACATTTATACAAGCTTCTTTTAATAGATGTACATAAATTCTAATATGTATAAAAAGTTTGTATTACTTTTATTATATAAGATAATTTAAATAATTTAAAAAAATCTTCGTGAAAAATTATTTTAAAATTAAATGTAAATTATTATTCAAAGATTGGACTACAAAAAGCAATTTTCAAAATATTTACCTCTAAAACGAGTTTGAGAAAATCATCCCCAAAGAATGGTTAATAATTCTATGTTGGACTTCAGCTGTAGTTCTTTATTTCTTTAGTTATGCGTTCCTAAAGAATTGACAGGTAATTTCCAGATTTTTTGAAATTATTCAGAAGCGCATAATTGAAGAAATAAAAAGCATTACAGTCCGACATACAATTATTGACTATTTTTTGAAGCGCTTCAAACTCATGGTTGAGAGTGAAGGTAAGCATTTGTAAAATTATCTTTCGTAGTCCAACTCTTGAATAATAAATTACATTTAATTTGATTTAGTCTTCTTTTTGAATAATTAAAATTTTTCGCAAAAACATCCTTTTGAACCATTCTGTACATCTATATAGAAATTTGTATAAAAAGTAAAAAAATGATATTTCAATCAATTTAGAATTATTGCCAATAATTACTGTAATATTATTTATGTATATACACATACACATACACACACAAATACACAAATAATCGTGAAATAATTAGCTCTGAAAAATAACAATACAGTCCTCTGCTTATCTTTATATTTAATTAAAAATTGACTATATATATTTTTTAAATCATAGTTATTATAGTAGTTTTTATAGTAGTTAGTGCCAGAGGGGATCTATTCGTGTGCTGGTTGTTGCAAAAAATAATCCCAGAGGCGATCTATTCGTGTGCTGGTTGTTGCAAAAAATAATCCCAGAGGCGATCTATTCGTGTGCTGGTGTTTTAAAAATATTTTATACCAGATGCGGTTTGCATGAGCGCTCTGGTTTACTGAAAAATATGGCATTTATGTTGTTAACATGATCTATTGTGCCATAGTTAATTTTCAGTAATAATTGTGTAAGATTTTTATGTTAAATTATATAAGATAAACAAAGGACTGGAAGGAAAGATGGCCGGCGGAGTAAGGTGACGTGATTCTGCCACAGTGATAGTGTGTGGAGTGTTTGACAGGATGGGAAGAGGGTGAGAGGTCGGTGGGTGGTGGAGTCAATGGAGGAAGAGGAAACGAGGCGGAGGGAATGGAGGAGAGGAGGGGGATGAAGCAGAAGAGGAGTTGTGGGTGGAAGGAAAATTCGGCTGGCATGATTCAGGAGATTTTGGAGCAGGAAAAGGGAGAGATGGTGGCGACAGAAGAAGGATTGGCGGCCGGAGTGTGGAAGCGAGAAGAGTGGTCGGTAAAGAGGAGAGGGGTAGAAGAAGACCGTATGTACCGGCAGGTAGCAGGAAGGAGGTTTTGAGGCAACAGGTGGTGGCGACACTGGAAGGCCGGGAGGCCACGTGCGCGGAACACGTGTTGCGACGGGTTAGAGGGATACGCAGTTGAGCGGCATACGTGCGTGAAGCTAAGGGTGATAAGTAGTGGTGCGTGGAGGTCGCAGTATAGAAAGGTTAAGAGAGAGAAAGTGGTGAGATTGTGAATTTAGGGGCTGGGAAGAGGACTGGTTGAGCGAGCTCGGCACAAGAAAAGAAGAGGAGGCAGGGGGAAAAGGAAAAGTTGGTGGAAGGGAGGGGAAGAGAAGAAAGAGGGTGGCGGTGTGGGGCAAGAGTGAAGGGGAAGAAGCAGAGGAAATCGCAAAGGAGCTGAGGTGGACGAGGAAGAAAGGACGGAGAATAATGGAGAGAGAAGAGGATGAAAGTGACAAGATGCAGAGCGAGGAGGAAGAGGAGACGACGGAGGATGAGACCGAAGACGCTGAGGAGGAGAAAGAAGAAAAGGAAAAGAAGAGAGAGGACGCTACGAGAAAAGAAGAAGGGGCAGGGGGTAAAGGAGTGGCTGGCGAAAGTGAGGGGGAGGGGAAAGAGAGCGGCGACGTATGACAGGGTCGAGGAAGGGAAGGGAAATGAGAGACAGGAGACCGGGAAGAAGGAAGTGAAAGAAGGAAGAGGGGGAGAAGTGGAGGGACACGGGAAGAAGGAAAAGGGGGTGGGAGGGTAAGAGGGAGGGGGAAGGATTCTTTCTGCTTTGTATGTTATAGAGGTCCAGGCGAGCTAAGGTGAAGGGGAAGAAGCAGAGGAAATCGCAAAGGAGCTGAGGTGGACGAGAAAGAAAGGAATGAGAATAATGGAGAGAGAAGAGGATGGAAGTGATAAGATGCAGAGCAAGGAGGAAGAGGAGACGACGGAGGATGAGACCGAAGACGCTGAGGAGGAGAAAGAAGAAAAGGAAAAGAAGAGAGAGGACGCTACGAGAAAAGAAGAAGGGGCAGGGGGTAAAGGAGTGGCTGGCGGAAGGGAGGGGGGAGGGGAAAGAGAGCGGCGAGTATGACAGGGTCGAGGAAGGGAAGGGAAATGAGAGACAGGAGGCAGGAAGAAGGAAGTAAAAGAAGGAAGAGGGGGTGAGGTGGAGGGACACGGGAAGAAGGAAAAGGGGGTGGGGGGAACGGGGAAAGGGAGAGGAAGGTGTCCTTTGCTTTTACTGTTACAGAGGCATAGAACATTGGAGTCAAGGGCAGAAAGGAGAAGAGGTCGCTAAGAAGGAGAGGATGAGGAAAGGAGAGTAAGAAGAGACGGATGGAGGAGGAAGGACAAGTCTGGTGGAGGGGACGAGTAAGGAAGGTGGAGGACGCAAAAGGGGGAAGGGAGCAAGAGGACGAGAGAGGCGGAAGGTGTGGAGGTGGAAGACAAGGGGGGAGGGGAACGGGATGTGGAAAGCGGGGGTGGGGGGTAAAAGAATGTAAGGGTCGCTCATGGCCAGGTCGCGAGGGGGAAATGTTTTATTTATTTTGTAAAGGTTCGGGAACGCTCCTTAAAAGCGCCTTCAAATCCCTGAGGGGCTGAATAAAGACAATGAATGAACAAAGGACTGCATTTATTTTTCAAAGTTTTTTATTTTTTTTCAAGATTATATAAAGTTATATAAAGTGATAAAGTAACCCATACCTTATTTTTGTAGCAATTATGTATATATATACAGGGTGTCCCATAATTCGCGCCCCACCCGTAACGTGCAGGTAGAGCGGGTTAAATCGAATAGAAAAGTCATCTACCGTTTTGCTATTTTCGCAATAATTAACGAGAAATTAATTTATAAAGATCGGCGAATCCGCGCGAATAGAAGTACACGGCGAGAAGAGACCTCCCGCTGTAACCTGATACAAGGCGTGCGGCGAAGCGATGGGAGGAGCGCTCTACAAAGGACAATAGTTATGTCCTTTACTTTTACCTAAGATACGACGTATGTGTGTACATAACTATTGTCCTTTGTAGAGCGCTCCTCCCATCGCTTCACCGCGCGCTTTGTGTCAGATTACAGCGGGAGGTTCCTTCTCGCCACGCGCTTCTACTCGCGCGGATTCGCCGATCTTTTTAAATTAATTTCTCGTTAATTATTGCGAAAATAGCAAAACGGTAGATGACTTTTCTACTCGATTTAACCCGCTCTACTTGCACGTTACGGGTGGGGCGCGAATTATGAGACACCCTGTATATATTTCAAAATACTAATCCTTTAATTTTTCTTGCAGGCGGTAGTTATTGAAGCAAAAGATTGAAAAGACAAATAACTCCAGGAGCATGAAGGGTACTAGCAACGAATCTATCGACTTTCAAAAATCGGTTGATTCACTTCCCGACACGATGGATTCGAAAGTTAGTACCCAAACAATGCAATATCTGGAGTCAGCTTCAAATACAGGTATGTGTTATAAAAATGTCGAACTTTGCGAAGATAACAATAATTTTGTTATCGACAATGGCCTTCTGGATACAAATCGTATCCAAGAAAGCATGCCTGAAGGCCGTCGCATTGTCGACATTACGTGTTACGAAAGTGTCGAAAAATGCGAAGATAACAATAATTTTGTTATCGACAATGGCCTTCTGGATACAAATCGTATCCAGGAAAGCATGCCTGAAGGCCGTCGCATTGTCGACATTTCTTTTATGTGGAATGAAATCCACAGAACGTTTGATAATCATGCGCGAGGAATAGAGTGCCAATTTAAAGATTGGAAACTCGTAAATTCTCGTCGCCGTGGGTTAATGACGCAGTTGTTCTTTAAATGCCAAATGTGCAATTATGAAGACAATATATGGTCAGAACCCATTGAATCTGAAAAGTTGGATATTAATACAGCTGCTGTAGCTGGAACTGTAACAATTGGGATTGGTTATGCCCAACTGGAAGAGTTGTGCGCAGCTATGAATATTTTTTGTATGTCTGAGAAGACTTACATTAAAGATCGAGAAAATGTAATCAATGATTTCGAAAAAACTGCCATGGAAAGTATGAAAACGGCTGGCGAGATTGAAAAGCAACTCGTCCTCGAAAGAAATGAAACAATAAATGGTATTCCGTACATAACTGTTATAGCGGATGGCAGTTGGATGAAGAGGTCGTATGGTAATGCGTACGATTCACTTTCTGGTGTTGGTGCTATAATTGGTCACCGCACAAGGAAAGTTCTCTTCATCGGTGTCCGTAACAAATTTTGCACGGTATGTGATATGGTAGAGCGAAGAGGTCTCGCACCAAAAGCTCATAAATGTTATAAAAATTTTGACCGCAACGCAAGCTCTACGAGTATGGAAAGCGATGCCATTGTAGAAGGCTTTAAAAGTAGCCTTTAAATGCATGGACTAATATACAAAACAGTTGTTGCCGATGGTGACAGCAGCGTATATCAGTCCATTCTTAATAACGCACCATATCGCGAACAAATGGTGACTGTGAAAAAAATAGAATGCACGAACCATTTGCTTCGTAATTTGTGCAAAAAATTAAAAACTATAGCAGATATGACTCAGCCAAATATGCGTAGAAATCGTGTCGTTGTACAGCTACGTAATGTTGTGAAAAAGAACATTTTAAAAATACGACAAGAAGTGATGAAGGCAGCCACTCTACGGAGACAAAACAAACAACCTCATCACAGCAAAGCTATGGAATTGCAAAAAGATATTTTAAATATTCCTAACCATATTTTTGGTGAACACAAGCGATGCAAAGAACGCGGTATTTTGCGCGAAACCTGTGATATAATAAATAAAAATTATGTGCCGAATTTGAGGTCATATGGTATATATCAAAATATAGAAAATGCTATAAGGTATTTCAGCGCTTATTCCGATAGTTTATTATTAAATTTAACAAACAATCCTGCAGAGTCGTTCAATTCAATAATCTGCAAAGAAATTGGTGGAAAGCGCATAAATTTTGGCACACGAGGTTCTTACAATACTAGAATTGCGGGAGCTGTAGTGCAACATAATACGCAAGAAGTTCTTAGGCAAGTGTACGAAGGCATATGTAAGGATGTTCCTCTTGTTGCCGAAAATTTAGAGAAGCGACGACAAATAAAAATTTTGAGAAGTAAAGAATCTCGAAAAGTGAATGAAAAGTCGCACAAATTTAAACGAGAACTAGGACTAGATCGTCATTATGGTCCGCAGTCACAAAAACCAGATCTTCCGCCTGATGTATTTCAACAACTAGAACAAAATCATATCGAAAAATTGGCGGAAAACGTTGAGAACTGGCAACAAATTGAACAGGATACAAGAGGTCAAAGTGAATGTGAATTGTGGCATTCACTGAGACGTGAAATGTTAACGGCATCTAATTTTGGAGTCGTATGTCGCATGAGACCAACATCTTGTGGAGCGATTGTAAAGAACATTTTGTTTCCACCGTCCATCGATACCGCAGCCATGAAATATGGTCGCGATAAAGAGGAAGTTGCTAGAAAGGATTTAGCGACAAATCTGAATAAAAAAATTGAAGCATGTGGATTGTTTATTGATTTAGACAATCCATGCTTAGGCGCTTCTCCTGATGGACTTATCGATGATGATGGTTTGGTGGAGATAAAATGTCCCCTGTCAGCTGAAAATTTAACAGCTGAAGAGGCTATAAAAGAATTGCCTCTATTAAAAGGAATATTTAATAAAAAAAATGCAGATGAAATAAATCGGAATCACCGATATTATTATCAAATTCAGGGTCAATTAAACATAACACCGAAATTATTGCATTTCGGTTATATGGACGCCAAAAAGTTTGAAAACCGTACGTGTTAATAAAGACAATATCTTTTGGGAAAAAGAAATGGTACCTGCCCTAACACGTTTCTATTATGAGTGTATGTTGCCAGAAATCTTGGACAGTCGGCATAATAGACATATGCCAATTAGAGATTCAAAATATATTTTGGATGCAAAAGAAAAAGCATGTAGAAAGAAAAATAGTCACGTGTAACAAAATAAGCGTCCTAACGAAAATGAAAATATTTTGCCAGACAGCAAAAAATTGAAACAGAAAGTTTTATCAACAGACGCCACAAGCATTGCTGCTGCTCTGGATGTGGAGGAAGATAGTGATTGCATTGTAGTCAGTTATTCAAAGAATAAACGAAATCTGACTGCAGATGAAATAGCAAATCGTAGAAAAGTTTTAGATAAAATAGAGATTCCTCTTTCTGTCGTGAGAGACAATGTTCTGCCTGCACAGAGCCAACTGAGCGATGAATCATTAGACGTATTCTTGCGCGTTGTTAGAGAAACTTCTTGTTTCGAAACACAAAGCGTTCAGTACTTGCAGTTCTCTGAAGTAATACCAGCCAGTGATAGCAATAACAGTTTACAAATAATTGGAGGTAACTGTACTAATCACTGGCGATGCATTTTCTTTGACGGCTCCAAACTGCATGTGTATGACAGTTTACCTAACTGTACATACGAAAAATTGGCAAAGATGGAGAAAGATTATATTCGCAAACGTTATCCAACAATAAACGTAAGCGATATAATATTCGAAATGTCCAATCACAACCGGACAGTACATCTTGCGGAATTTATGCAGCTGCTTTCGCTACAGCTGTAGCTTTAGGAAAAAATCCTTGTGAGGAGAAATATTCTAATGACGTTGAGCATATGAGACGTCATTTTATGAATATAATAGAAAATAACAAGCTGTCACCTTTCCCCTCACAATAAGTGTATTGCGCACTACATTAAAACAATTTTTAATATATTTTTAAATGAAATATATATAAATAAATATATTATTTATACACAAATAAATTTTTTAATATATATGTAATATATATAAATGTAATATATTTTTAAGTGTAATATATATTTTGTAATATTACAGCATTTTAATATAAAATCGATAATACTCGATATGTGCCTCAAAAAATGCATTATTATTCACACAGTTGATGTGCAAAATCGGAGAGACGAAGAATGTAATGGTTGCGTCTCACGAGAATGGGCTACGGACGGGGCCCATTCTACATTCCCTTTGATATTTTAAAAAATATTATAAAGCCAGAGCCGATCTAACGTGAGCTGGCATTTTCAAGAAATAAAGCCAGAGGCGACGTGTGCTAGCTATTTTTAATAAAAATGTATTTCTTTTTCTTTGTAATTTATGACAAAGAATGTGACTGATCTGTATATGTATATGTTATCGAATGGTTTGAAAGACGTTCGCATTTCTTTTCTGGATAATTTTATTGTAAGGCCATGATATAATGTACAAGACAAAATAAGCATATAAAAAATGTCAAATACTAAATATGGTTCAATATTTTATTTGAGAAATATATATACGATACTATATATTCACTGAACTGCAGAACAATGTCACATGCTTTCTTTATTTTTATCTTTATGTAATAAATACAAAATAAATAAATAAATAAATTACATATACACATATATTGAATACATAATTATCTTTATTTTGTATTTTGATGTACAATTTTGTTGTACAATGATTGAAATAATATATATACTCATTATTTCAGTCATTATCGTATAAAATGCAAAATAAAGATAACTATATTCAATATATGTGTATACGTATATATAATAATTGATTAATTAATTATATTTATTACACAAAGATAAAAATAAGGAAAGCATATATTTTTCTTCAGTGAAATATATAGTATTGTACATATATTTTTCAAATATTATTTTGACATATTTCATATTTATTTGACACCTTGTATATGCCTATTTCGTCTCGTACATAATATTACACCTTTACGATAGAATTCGGTCGCAGTTACCATCCAAAGAAATACACATCGACATTCCGTCGATAATGTCTATTTCTTTATTAGTTCCATCGAAATGATGGCGCTTTCGCGTTGGAGTTCGCCTGTCACTCCAGCATCACCTTAAGAAAAATTATATTTAATACATTGCAATATAATTAAAGTAGTAGGGCGTATAGCTAAAATAGTTATTTTTATAATTATCTAAGTGCACAATTATAATTTATCAATAACCATATATATTTTAAAAAGTTTAATAAAAAAAAGATTATATAAAACAAAAAACAAATTAAAAATATACAAAAATTAAAAATTAAAAATTTTTACAAATTAAAAATTAAAAACATGCGAAAATTATAAATTTATACAAAATCGAAAAATAAAAAAAAATTTAGTTAAAAAAACTTGGCTCTGCTAAATTGACCAATATACTAATGACATTAATTAACGTACTTCGTACACACACACACATATACGTTGAGTTAATGCAGTTATTGATGTAATTAAATTAAATTAATTATTTGTTACTTTAAGATACATTGCAGTTATTAATCTTGAAAAAAGCAGCGCCAAGTTTTTATAACTAAATTTTTTTTATTTTTCGATTTTGTATACATTTTTAATTTTCGTATGTTTTTAATTTTTTATTTGTAAAAATTTTTAATTTTTAATTTTTGTATAAATTTTTAATTTGTTTTTTGTTTTATATAACCTTTTTTTTATTAAACTTTTTAGAATATATATGGTTATTGATAAATTATAATTGTGCACTTAGTTAATTATAAAATAACTATTTTAGCTATACGCCCTACTACTTTAATTATATTGCAATGTATTAAATATAATTTTTCTTAACATTGAAAATAAAATAAATTTTATAACATAAATTTTTATTCAGTTGGCGCAATTTTTTGATATCATTATTTTTGTAGGAAATTAAAACAACTGCATATTTTGTACAACTTTTTTTGGTTAAAATATTTTTATAAGCTTTTATTTTTAGTTGGCGCAATTTTTTTATATCATTTTTGTAGGATGTTTTACACAATATTAAAATTCGTAAAATATTTTTTATGGTTATAAATTTTTATTCAGTTGGCGCAATTTTTTGATATCATTATTTTTGTAGGAAATTAAAACTACATATTTTGTACAACTTTTTTTGGTTAAAATATTTTTATAAGCTTTTATTTTTAGTTGGCGCATTTTTTTTATATAATTATTTTTGTAGGATGTTTTACACAATATTAAAATTCGTAAAATATTTTTTATGGTTTATAATAACACTATTTTGAGGATAACTTTTTACAGTAGTTTTTTTACAGTTATAACACTATTTTGAAGATAGCTATTTACAGTAGTTTTTTACAGTTAAAATAATACTATTTTGTAAATACTGCGACGTCTTTATCTATCCGGTGTGAACGGACTTTACTGCCGTCCCGCTCTCGTCGTTGCGCGGATCTTTTCGTTAGCGCCAACGACGGGGAGTATCCTCGTTGGACGCGAGAGTCGAGCGGAAAAGTCGCCGACAAAAAGGGGCGAAAGGATCCGGGGGAAAATGATAACGCGCCGATAAGGAACGGGTTGATAGGAGTTCCGCGCGTGCCGTGCTGAAAACCGGATATCGCACGCGAAAGCCGAAGATTGGGCGCCAGACGCGGTCTCTCACGCGTCAATTCGCGAGATCACGAAATTACGCGAACTCTAATTATCCGGATTCGTCACGGGCGGGCTAGCCCGCCTAACGGCAGAGGGGCAGGGTAGTTGAAGGGACACGAAATTTGGCAAGAGGCGACACTCACCGACAACGAGAAATACGGACGCTGACGGACACACACAAAAAAAAGAAAGCCAATAAATAATAGAAATATAGTCGGGTTTATTACAAAAAAAAAAGTAGTAAATGAAATGCGCGCGGAAGAATCTTAATAGTGTGATAATAATATAAATCGGAGATAAATAGAGCGAATTCGAAATAAAATAAAAGAGATAATTAATAATAAGTAGTTGAAAGATAGGTCTTAAGAGAAATATAAGCGGAGATAATTAGAATAATGAGCCCATAGACGAGGCCCAGTGCATACAGAATCTGGGATGGAACGACAAAGAAAAAGAAATCATATTCTAATAAAGGCGGTAAATCACCGAGGTTCTAGTTTCGGATCTGAAAATAGGCGCGCGGAATAGATTGCGTTATTCGATGGTAAACCCGACAAACGATGTACAACTTAACTCTAACATAAGCAAAAAAAAAAAAAACAAACAAAGTAATATTCGCGGGACAGACCACAAGAACGCGACACGCGGAATTAATACTCGCTACGTTCGGTGTTAACGATTCGCATACGAGACTGGATGTCCGATCTCTATTTCGGAAATTCTTACAACGACGAGAACTCATACGCCGGGTCTTTCCCGACGGCACATTACAACGACGATTTTCGATTCCCAAGGCCTCGCCGGCCGGGTTAAATCGTTGCGAAGTTTCCGGTACAACCGCGACGAATAAACGCGGTTGAAACGCCGACAAAGGCGGCCGCGCGACGCAGTTCCTTCACACGCATTCACACCGGGCGGCTCACGCATGCACGCGCCTCGAACGCGACGCTTAATCACTCGCTTACAGACACATTAAATACGCAGACAGACTACCGCGACGCTTAATTATTTACAATTACCGAATCGCGACGCGAATCTCCAGAGCGACGATAATTCGTTACTGTGGCCGCGAAATCTTAACCGAAAACACATTAATATACGAGACCTGTGCTCTGCAGGCTCACGGGATCGAGATCGCTTGTCGTCGTGGCCGCGACACTAATCACTTTAATAATTACTGGGCATAGCCCGGACACTAAAAATTCACCAAATTTACAACGACGACGACAGAACGACGCGATCCCGGACGCGATCGCACGTGGCTTATTAGGCAGAGGGCATCCTCACCGGCACCTTGGCACTCCTCGGTAGGGCAGGTCGGCAACACTCGTCCTTCTCCAAATACTTTATGCGGAACGTGAATACGGGAGCGGCGGCTGAGGTCCTCTCTTTCGCACCGGTCGCGACAGGCTGATTCCCGGATTCTCTCGATCTCGGATCGATTGCTCGGGGCCTGCCCTAATGCTGCGCACGCGGGGTGCGTGCTATCGCGGCCAATCACGCGACGGCACGCGACGGCACGCGACACGCCGGTAAGCGCCAAGTTCAAGGCCGTGTCGGGGGCGCAGGTACCCACGATAGTACCGAAATTATTCGTAAGGCCCGTTCGACAAGGCCGTCGCCGAGTTTCCATTGCTGACTTTTCTCCGATATAACGCCATGAGCCGGGCCTCTGCTTGTTCCTTCCCGCCTGGGCTCCGCGTTTTCCGCCTTCGATTTGTGCTCGCTATCCGGTGATGTTCTCCATAGGATTTTGCCGTTAACCTTGCCTCCGATTTCGCCTCTGCGTCAATCGCCTCCTCACCCACGCGCTCGTATCATAACAAAAAAAAATAAAAAAAAATAAAAGTCTGACGCTCGAAATTAGACAATAACAAAAACGCCTCTCTGGAGACTGCGGCACGGTTCTCGTGATTTCTCGCCTGACGCGAGAAGAGAGGAACTCAGCGGACGCGCGCGGGACGGCAACGTCACACCCCCCGTTCCCAAGAGAAACCGTGCCGGTGATGATCACCCCCAACAACCACTCACTCGATTCCCGATTGTCGGTTCGGGTGTCGGGGAGCGATCACAGCCTCCAGAGCCAAGGCCTACACATACAAAACGGACAGCAACGAATATCCCGACGGTAACAAGACCGAGACGACAATTTCCCAGTCTTTTCGCATATAACTCGGGTTTCTCTGTAGTCCTATGGTACCAAAGACAGCGCCACAACGACTGTAGATGACGTTCGCTGACGCCGTGTATGGGAGAGGGGTGGTACGACTGATAAAAAAAAGAAAAGGACAACTTCCCGTCCGGCGTTTATTCTCTTGCTCCCGATCGCTCATTGCGTTTAACATCGCCAAAACGCGTCAGATGGACAAAACAAAAAAAATTATTAAATCAGAGTACTATAACTTATTGCCGCTGACAGAGATCTTTGTAATAAAACGAAATAAATTTTTCGCCAGCAAAAAAAATAATAACATGGGGCTATCAAGACACGCCAGTCAAGGGAACGAAGAAAAAAAAACAAATATAACGGGATTTCCGTGAACATGGCAACTCTCGCGTCGACAGCTGGGGTGGCTACTGGCGGGGTCGTGCCGCGCGTCCTCGCGGCGTGGGTGGCCTCGTTCGTCGGGCAGGTTCCGGGCCCTCATGTCCCCGGCCCGGTCGGTAGGGGCCCTGGGCCCTCCAGTCCTCCTGGCATCGGGGGCAGTCCTTCACCGTAGTGCCTAATCGACCACAGCGGTAACAGAACGTGGTAGCCCGGGGTTGAGGGCACTCGCTGTATAGATGCGTCACATTCGCGCAGTTCCAGCATCCGCCTGGTGGCCAGGGATGGGCGGGGGGCCTTTCATCCCCTGGATATTCCGGTTCCTCGGACTCTGACGAGTCCCGGTCGGCTACCGCGGCCTGGTCCGTCTGGGTCGCCCTTTCCTTTGTCACCGGGGTGACCTGGACGGCGACATCCAGCAGTGGGCCTGCCGTTTGCACGGCCCGGTGTTGTCGGGAGCCCTGTTCCATCCGGGCCCGACCGATTTCCTCCCGAAGCCCGGCCCAGAAACGTGGATCCTGCTCCGCCGCCGCCTCCAGTTGCGCCGCGATCTCTCGGAGAACGCTGCGTGAAGTCATGGCGCTCGCGATACTTTACTCGATAACAAGGCCTAGGGAGTAGAGGGAGCAACATATGGTTTTAAATCTTTGACGTGGATCTTTCCGATCACTTTCCCCTCCAAATCTGTCAGTTCGTAGACGACAGGCGATAGTATCTTAGTAATGGTGAAAGGTCCGTGATACTTAGTGGCTAGTTTTGCTGATACGACATGCGCTGCGGACGACAATACATGCTGTCGTTTCAAGACTTCATCGCCGATAACAAAATGTCGATCGCGTCGATGTTGATTATAGTAATGCGCCTGTCTTTGGTGCGCCGCATCTAAGTTTTCGATCACCCAGTCTCGTAAGGCTTGAATTCGCTCCATGCGTTCTTTCCATTTCGCGGTATCGTCCACCTCTAACTCGGGCGCAGGCCCCTCTTGCCTCGTGTTCGCTGGGTTTGGTTCCCGCCCGAGATTCAGAAAAGCAGGCGTAGCCTGTAAGGAGGTATGGAAGGCGGTATTGTACGCGAATCTAAACTCGGCCAAATGTATGTCCCAATCTCTATGATCGTGTTCAAGGATCGCGGTCACCATGGTTTTTATGACGCGGTTTACACGCTCGACAGGATTTGCCTGAGGGTGATACGGCGGTACGGTAACGCGAGCGATACCAAACTCCTCTGCGAGAGCCCTCAAATCCCGGTTAACAAATTCCGTACCGTTGTCGGTTAATAATACTCGCGGCGTTCCCCATCGATTTATGACTAATTCCTCGATTCTCGAATCTTTTTACCGTTCGCTTTACGAAGCGGGCAACACTCGATCCATTTAGTAAAAAGATCTTGTATCACCAACAGATACGCGAATCCATTGCGAGAAGCGGGAAAGGGACCCATGATATCCGCGGCAACGACTGACCACGGCGTGTTTACCGTACGTCTTCCCATTAAACCGACCGGAACGTTTTGCTCGACTTTCGTTCGCTGACAAATATCGCATCGGCGTACGTAACTCGCGATATCCCGAAACATACGCGGCCAATAATATCTCACCGCAACGCGTCGATAAGTTTTTTCCACACCGCCATGACCTGCCTGAGGATGATCGTGATTTTCCCGAATAACCTCGAGACGCGAATCTTTCGGAAGCACCAACTTCCATTGTTCTAAATCGTCTACGACTTGCGATACTACCGGATTCGGTTTTCGAAAATAGAGTGAATCTTCTTCTATTTTCCAGCCCGGGTATTTACGTGGCTCGTTTTCGACATTCCTTACGCGTGCGTCATACCATTCATCGCCCGTAATCGCGACGGCGCATAATTCTTCGGCGGATTCGTACATTCGCGACAACGCGTCGGGAACATGATGTAATGCCCCTTTACGATGCTCGATCTCATAATCGTACTCTAACTACTCGAGAGCCCATCTCGCCAACCGACCTGTTGGATTTTTTAAATTATGCAACCACCGTAGGCTACTGTGATCGGTAATCACTTGGAATTTATAACCCTCGAGATACGGTCTGAATTTACGAATCGCCCATACGACCGCGAGACACTCTTGTTCGGTAGTCGAGTATTTCTTTTCCGCCTCCGATAACGCGCGGCTCGCGAAAGCAATAACGTGTTCGACGCCTTCCGATTCTTGCGTTAACACGGCGCCTAATCCGACCGAACTCGCGTCCGTCTGAAGCGTGAACGGCAGCTCGAACTTCGGACACGATAACGTAGGTGGTTCCGTTATGCACGATTTTACGGTTTCAAACGCCGATTTTTGTTCATCCCCCCACTCCCAAGAGTAGTTCTTTCGGAGGAGACGTGTTAACGGTTCTAATTTGGTAGCGCACTGCGGTATAAATCGGCGATACCAGGACGCCATTCCGATAAAGCGTCTTAATTGCTTAATATTCTTTGGCGGCGGGTATTCGATAATCGGCGCGGTTTTATCGGGATCGACTCGTAATCCTTCCTGCTGTACTAAAAATCCGAGATATTTAACTTGCGACCGACAAAATTTGCTCTTTTCCGGGTTAATTGTAAGACCGGCTTCTTTGATTTTATCAAGCACGCGCTTTAGCCAAACGAGATGCTCACCGAA
The DNA here is from genome assembly GCA_963971435.1 of Lasius platythorax. Taxonomy (NCBI): domain Eukaryota; kingdom Metazoa; phylum Arthropoda; class Insecta; order Hymenoptera; family Formicidae; genus Lasius; species Lasius platythorax. Next base: position 19,080,945 of record OZ020541.1, on the reverse strand, counting down.
CGATCGCGTGACGATAACGATATCGTCCAAATAAGCGAAAGCGTGAGGTTCCATTTCGGGGCCAATCAAACGATCAAGTAGACGCTGAAATGTCGCGGGCGCTCCGGTGAGACCATACGGCATTCTTTTAAAATGAAATAATCCCTTCCCGGGGACCGTAAATGCTGTTAATTCGCGACTATTATTTTCGAGCGGTATCTGAAAATACGCCTGACTAAGATCGATAGTCGAAATATACCGAGCGGCCCGTAATTTATCTAAAATCGCGTTCATGTATGGCAACGGATACGCGTCTTTCTTTGAGACGTTATTCAACTTGCGAAAGTCGAGACAAAACCGGTACGTGCCATTCGGCGTCTTAATCATAACAATCGGGGTCGACCACTCGCTTTTCGAAGGCTCGATAACGTCCGCTTCTAACATTTTGTCGACTTCCGCGTAAATCGCTTCCTGAATTTTCGGCGACACTGGGTAATAACGTTGTTTTATAGGCGCGTGATTTCCGACGTCGATTCTATGTTCCGTTAAATTCGTAACACCGGGTTTGCCCGTATCTTCGGCGATTTCGGATTCGAGAAATTCGGCTAATCGTTGTTCCTCCGAAGGCGATATTTCCACCAAACCGCAACAGATGGATGGATTTTTACGCGAGGCTTTAATTCGAGCTCGTTGTTGTTTCGCGGCGTCAAGCGACAACGTGGCCGGAGCGATCTTAGGCGCGGGGTCCGCGGGCGGCGGGGTCTTTCCCACGCTCGCGACTGTCTCTCTTGGCTCGATCCTCCCGCTCTCCGACGCGTTTACGTGAAGCGACGGATCACCGGATCTCGCGTCGAATTCATATTCGGTAGCCGGATTATCCGCAAAATGCCACCGCTGTGTCGCGAAATTTACCCCGATCCCAAAAAGCGACAAGAAATCTATACCGATTATACACGGTAACGCTAACGTCGGTAGCGCATACACCCGCAATGACTTCGTTCGATGACGCAACGTAAGCGGTAATTCGATCTCTCCCCGAATCCGCGTGGTTTGCCCCGTGGCGGTTGTCACGCGTCTCCCGTCGGCACTTCTAAAATTTAACCGCAACTCTTTCACTAATTCGACCGCTGACGGCCCCAAAAACGTTCGACTCGATCCTGAGTCTACTAAGGCGAGGATCTCTCGTCCCGAAATTTCAATATTAACAAACAATAACGACGACGCATCACGACAACCAAAAGCACTATACGAAAATTCACTGGCACACGGAATAATGCGAAGGGGTTGTGGATTGGGAACAGGAGTCGGGTCCCCCTCATTAGTCGACTCCTTTACTCTTTTCCCGAACAGTCAGGACACGAACGTAACGTCACTTCCGCGCGACCGCAACGGTAACAATGCATTCGCGGTGCTGCCTCACAATCTCGCGAAAGATGTCCGATACCGTCACAATTCCAACACTTAGCCGTCGATACGCGCGAAGTTCTCGCTCCCGCGCTCGCGGTATTAGTCGGTGACGATGTCGAAGCGGCCGCAACCGCGTCGGTCGACGTTTTCGCGGCGCGATCCTTACGTCGCTTTTCCTTGCGCGACCCCGATCCCGAATCCGTGGAGCTCGCGGACGATGTATTCAAGGCGGCGAGAGTATCCGGCTTAGACGCGTGTCGATTACTATTACGCGGCGTTCGATATGCTAAATCAGGAAATAAAGACTTTTCCGGCGTCGGCGGGGCACGATAACGCTGCGCCATTTGATGGCTTCCCTCTATGCGCGTCGCGACGTATTCTAACGCCTCCAGATCCTCGACTTCATCTCGACGTACGGCAATTTGCAGGCGCGGTAACATATTGCGAAACGCGTAACTAATCTGTTCCGCTTCACTCCATGGCGGCGATAATCGGTCGAACATCGCTCTTAAACAAGTTAAATAATCGGCCACGGATTCATGCTCCCCTTGCGTACGCCGCATTATCTCGTCGCGAAGCGCGAATTGAAAATCCGGATCCCCGAAACGCGTACGCCACGCGTTTGTAAAGGCCGACCACGTCGATAGCCGATCGCGCCTTCCCCGAAACCAATGTAGCGCGATTCCGGTCAAAAAGAACGGCAAACAACGAAGAATATCTTCATCCGATACCGGAACTAAATCGCGACCTTCCTCAATACGCAGTAAGAATGTTTCGGCATCCTCCCCTCGCGCCCCCGAAAACTTCAAATTCCACTTCCGCATGACGTTATACGCGGTCATCGCGGAATTCCCTGGTGAATCGCGTGAATTACTATTCCCGGGCGAGCGCGATATAACGGGTGACGGAGGCGTACCGGCCGATCGTGATAATCTACGCGAGCTGGTGCGCGGCATCGGACTATCCGGACGAACGTCTTCCCCGTGCGGGGGCAACAAAAATTCGTCGTCCGACATCTCTCCGTTCGCGATCGGTACTCGAACTTCGCGTCGGTTTTCCCGCGCGTTACGTAATAACCGAGCCGTCAAAATTGAGTAACTTGCGTCGGTCGAAAGCTCTCGCCGATTTAATTCGTCAATTAACTGATCTTTATTCAAAACGAAAATCCACTCGTCTTCGGGGTCGATATGACTCATCCGTTACTCTGCTACCTTCTCGGAAATATATAAACATGCGCGATTATACTCGAACCACGAAAATAATAAGGCAATTCGGTTGAGGCAGCGAACGACAAGAAAAAAAAACAAATAAAGCGAAGCAAATAGAAGGACGTTAACGCGAACGAACAAAGAGACGTCAACAATACACACAAGTAAACCCGAACGTTTCGTAACGACAAATTTTAAATTTTCACGAACTCAATAATTATTTTAATAAATTAAGTGCCTCTTGCACTCCCCGTTAATTATTCAACGTGGCCCCACGTTGGGCGCCAATTTTTGCGACGTCTTTATCTATCCGGTGTGAACGGACTTTACTGCCGTCCCGCTCTCGTCGTTGCGCGGATCTTTTCGTTAGCGCCAACGACGGGGAGTATCCTCGTTGGACGCGAGAGTCGAGCGGAAAAGTCGCCGACAAAAAGGGGCGAAAGGATCCGGGGGAAAATGATAACGCGCCGATAAGGAACGGGTTGATAGGAGTTCCGCGCGTGCCGTGCTGAAAACCGGATATCGCACGCGAAAGCCGAAGATTGGGCGCCAGACGCGGTCTCTCACGCGTCAATTCGCGAGATCACGAAATTACGCGAACTCTAATTATCCGGATTCGTCACGGGCGGGCTAGCCCGCCTAACGGCAGAGGGGCAGGGTAGTTGAAGGGACACGAAATTTGGCAAGAGGCGACACTCACCGACAACGAGAAATACGGACGCTGACGGACACACACAAAAAAAAGAAAGCCAATAAATAATAGAAATATAGTCGGGTTTATTACAAAAAAAAAAGTAGTAAATGAAATGCGCGCGGAAGAATCTTAATAGTGTGATAATAATATAAATCGGAGATAAATAGAGCGAATTCGAAATAAAATAAAAGAGATAATTAATAATAAGTAGTTGAAAGATAGGTCTTAAGAGAAATATAAGCGGAGATAATTAGAATAATGAGCCCATAGACGAGGCCCAGTGCATACAGAATCTGGGATGGAACGACAAAGAAAAAGAAATCATATTCTAATAAAGGCGGTAAATCACCGAGGTTCTAGTTTCGGATCTGAAAATAGGCGCGCGGAATAGATTGCGTTATTCGATGGTAAACCCGACAAACGATGTACAACTTAACTCTAACATAAGCAAAAAAAAAAAAAACAAACAAAGTAATATTCGCGGGACAGACCACAAGAACGCGACACGCGGAATTAATACTCGCTACGTTCGGTGTTAACGATTCGCATACGAGACTGGATGTCCGATCTCTATTTCGGAAATTCTTACAACGACGAGAACTCATACGCCGGGTCTTTCCCGACGGCACATTACAACGACGATTTTCGATTCCCAAGGCCTCGCCGGCCGGGTTAAATCGTTGCGAAGTTTCCGGTACAACCGCGACGAATAAACGCGGTTGAAACGCCGACAAAGGCGGCCGCGCGACGCAGTTCCTTCACACGCATTCACACCGGGCGGCTCACGCATGCACGCGCCTCGAACGCGACGCTTAATCACTCGCTTACAGACACATTAAATACGCAGACAGACTACCGCGACGCTTAATTATTTACAATTACCGAATCGCGACGCGAATCTCCAGAGCGACGATAATTCGTTACTGTGGCCGCGAAATCTTAACCGAAAACACATTAATATACGAGACCTGTGCTCTGCAGGCTCACGGGATCGAGATCGCTTGTCGTCGTGGCCGCGACACTAATCACTTTAATAATTACTGGGCATAGCCCGGACACTAAAAATTCACCAAATTTACAACGACGACGACAGAACGACGCGATCCCGGACGCGATCGCACGTGGCTTATTAGGCAGAGGGCATCCTCACCGGCACCTTGGCACTCCTCGGTAGGGCAGGTCGGCAACACTCGTCCTTCTCCAAATACTTTATGCGGAACGTGAATACGGGAGCGGCGGCTGAGGTCCTCTCTTTCGCACCGGTCGCGACAGGCTGATTTCCGGATTCTCTCGATCTCGGATCGATTGCTCGGGGCCTGCCCTAATGCTGCGCACGCGGGGTGCGTGCTATCGCGGCCAATCACGCGACGGCACGCGACGGCACGCGACACGCCGGTAAGTGCCAAGTTCAAGGCCGTGTCGGGGGCGCAGGTACCCACGATAGTACCGAAATTATTCGTAAGACCCGTTCGACAAGGCCGTCGCCGAGTTTCCATTGCTGACTTTTCTCCGATATAACGCCATGAGCCGGGCCTCTGCTTGTTCCTTCCCGCCTGGGCTCCGCGTTTTCCGCTTTCGATTTGTGCTCGCTATCCGGTGATGTTCTCCATAGGATTTTGCCGTTAACCTTGCCTCCGATTTCGCCTCTGCGTCAATCGCCTCCTCACCCACGCGCTCGTATCATAAAAAAAAAATAAAAAAAAATAAAAGTCTGACGCTCGAAATTAGACAATAACAAAAACGCCTCTCTGGAGACTGCGGCACGGTTCTCGTGATTTCTCGCCTGACGCGAGAAGAGAGGAACTCAGCGGACGCGCGCGGGACGGCAACGTCACAATACATATAAAAGTTTTTCACAAATACTATGGCGCGTGTACTTGGCGCCCTTTTTTTACCTTTTTTAAAAAGGTAAGTTTTTAGGGATTATATCATTTCTTTTGTAGTATATGTTAAACATTTTTAAATAAATAAGCAAAGAACCCGCCACCACCCCCGTCATATTTCATTCATTAAAATATGACGGTCCTCTTTGCTTACTATAGATATTCAAATTGTGTAACACTTTTTCACATGGCGCGTGTACTTGGCGCCTTTTTTTTACCTTTTTTTAAAAAGGTAAGTTTTTAGGGATTATATCATTCTTCTTTGTACTATATGTCAAACATCTTTAAATAGATAAGCAAAGAACCCGCCACCACCCCCGTCATATTTCATTAAAATACAACTGTTCTCTCTCTTTGCTTACTATAGATATCCAGATCCTTCAAACTTCTTTGCTATTCTTATTGTAAGAATAACGGATAATTACAAACATTAGAAATATACATTGATTATTCAATACAATGAAATATACAATCTATGCTTCTAAATCCATTGATGAATAATCGTTGCTGCTTATCTAGTTCATTATTAAATATATAAATAAAGCGAATTATTGGCGATTTATATAAATATTTTTTTCGCAGTTTACGAATAATGCAGAATATGAAGCATGTTCACAAAATTGCTGATACATTATGAGACATTCTTTTATAAAGGGGTTGTGTGATCGAAATACAATTATTCAATGATTAATCACAAGTTTGATGAAGAATTTTTTTATATAACTGCTTCTTTATTTTATAATATCCAATATATATTATTTATTAGCCATCTTTTGTAAAAATATTATATAAACATCTTTAGCACCTCTAGGTTACAGCCTTTTTTTAACTTGTGCATCATCAGCTTCGACCCAAGTATTAGATACTCCATCTCTACATATACTTATATAATGATCTTCATTAATACATGAACCATGATGAAATATAGCATTCATCGTCTTATACAATTGTCTAGCTATTAATACTTTAGTTGTTGGGACAGCACTTAAATTAAATTTGTATGCTGGGGGTCGATTCTGTAACTCAAGTGAGATCACTCACTTCTCGCACTTTCATCTCACGTGAATTTGTTCGCGCGATTCTGCACTGATAATAAAATCGATGATAAAATTAACTATTATTGCATGGTAAAAAAATTATAGTCGGGATACTCATTTTTATAGTAAATTCTATTATAATACTATTAATATCAACCATATACGCATGGTACCGAGAAGCGATGAAACTTTTTACTATAAATTGTAATAATTTCGACTCTTATACATATAGTAAAAAAATGAAGGAAAGGAATAGTACATAATTTTACTATTCGTATATAGTCATCGCAATTTTAATAATAGAAAGTGTTACTATATTATTATCGGTCATTTAGATATTAATATAGTAATAATAAGTGAAGAGAAAATTATAATAACAGCTATATCTAAATAGTACGTGGGACTTTATTAATAGCACATTTAACAACATTTGTAAAACTTTAAATTAACCTTACATATGGTATTACAAACAAAAAATGCATGTACGGTGTATGTGTGTGTCTAATTTATCATCATTTATCATTAATATTTCTTGTGTATCTAACAATATTAATTGATAGTTGTTTTTAATTGTAAGATTCGGTTACGGTTACATTACGGACAGCCGAATCAAGCAACGCGATTGAATCCTTACGGTTAGTTACGATTACGGTTACGGAAAGTGTGTGTAGCCGGCTTTAGGTGTCCTGTGTACAAAAGCACTTATCACGAGCGTATCCCCACCACCCCATTTTCGGGTGAGCCGCGTGCCGCGCTCTGTTGCCAGAACGAAGTCCCGGCTCTCACGCACACAATCAGAGAAGCCCATATATGTGCTGCGCAGTACTCCTGCGCAGCACATATACGGGCTTCTCTGATTGTGTGCGTGAGAGCCGGGACCTCGTTCTGGTATCACTTGCCGCGTCCTCTGTATCACACATCACAGGCTGACAAAGAGATCGAAGTGACCGATGAGAGTGAACATTATAAAGTGCGCATATTTGAAGAATAGAATAGTTATTGTGCTCTCTCGTGTTGTTGGACTATCAAAGCCTATCAAAATAAGAACATTGTTTGAACATGCACGTGAAGGCATGTGAAGGTTTAAGTATATGTAGTATCTAATTGCGAATAAGCATAGAAGACACGTGCGTGCTTGTTCGAACACGATCTACCGAGCGGCAGTACCGGCGTAAAAGCAATGTGTAAGTGCGTACGCATTTATCGTCACCACAAGAAAATACGTTGTTTACAGACAAGTAAGTTGTATTGAAATAATGTATATGTATGTACACTGCCCGACATTAATTCGTTCCTAGGCCTCACCCGCGGGGCAAGGGGAACGTAGAAGTATAGCCGTAACGCCAGCAGCCGGCAGCGGCTGATTGACGCTGATTTATCGACCTAATTATCGGTCATTGCAAAAAAATATACTGAGTCGATAAAGATATATTAATAATTTTAATAATTAATTTAGATTAATAATTTCTTTCTTATTGCATATATAATTATAAATTCACATATGAATATTTATATACGTATTGTCACATATGAATATATAATTGTTTATGTATTATATAACGTTGCACAGTTCTGTGAATAATATAATTGAATATATGTATAGTTGAATATGTTGTATGAATTTTTATAATTGTGTGTAGTAGATATAATACACATTTATATATTCAATTGTATTATTCATAGAAATATGCAAACATAACATTACAGAAATAAATAGCTTATTTATCAGTATAAATGAGAAAGGAATGGGTTATGTTTTAAAATTAAAAAAATTTTCTTTAAAAAATAACTTTTTTAATATAAAAGGTCCGTATTTACTTTAATAAAATTAATCGCTTGACCGATTGTTCCTGCGTCAAATAATTTATGGCTCTGAAAAAATCATTTAATAAAAGTCAATCTACCATCCGTTTTCTGCAATAATAATATTATTTACACGGCGGCTTTTGATATCTCGCTTCACTTTATGACATAAAAATAAACGAACATCATCATGAAAAAACAATCGCAAAAACCGATGAATTGTTATTATTTTTTATCCAGTCTTCTCTTCTCGTATCGTGCAATTATGGCGAACAATCTTAGTGAATTTTCTCGTGGCCGCATTGTAGATTTGTGGGAAGCTGGTATGAATGACGAAGATATTGCACATCGCATCGATTGCAATGTAAGAACTGTGCAAAAATGGATCAATCAATGGCAAGAAGAGGGAGAGGAAGGTCTCAAGGACAAACGTAAAAACAACCGTAGACCGCGATCTACAACTGCCGAACAAGATGTAGCTTTAGTTAGGCAGGTAGATGAAGATCCTTTTCTTTCGGTCTCGCACTCTGTAAATCTATTAGATTTATAGATATGTGAGAGAACAGCGCAAAGGTATTTACACAAAATGGACGTGCACTGTTACCAGCCAGCACGTAAGATTCAATTAACGAATCGACATCTCGATGATCGTGTCGCTTTTGCGTTGCATCAACTTAACACCGCTTCACCGGAAGATTGGGATCGAACTATCTGGACTGATGAAAAGGTATTTTGTTCAGCAGATGATCGACGTAAGCTTGTCTGGAGACCGGAAGGCCATCGACTTGATCCAAAATATGTGCTTCCCAGCGGGCAAAGTGGGCGCATTACTTGTGCTATGTGAGGATGGATCAGTGCTCATTGTCCGGGAGAACTAGTTGAAGTGTCGCCGCATATGGACGCCATCGAATATATAGATATTCTGGAGAACGTTTTGCTTCCCAGCGTTCGCAGAATCTATAGTGAAGACGATATGCCGACATTTCGACTAGTTCAGGATAATAGGGCTGTTCACACTGCTCACGTAGTATGGGAATGGTTTGCCCAACATCCAGAAGTGGAAGTTCTCGATTGGCCAGCTAAATCCCCGGATCTCAATTTAATAGAAAATATTTGGGCAGCAATTGCGAATTCGTGGGACTCTGGTCATGAGAGAACTAGAGCACAACTGGTTGCGCACGCGAAAACTGTGTGGGAGAGTCTCAGGCAAAAACCTGAACTTTTCCAAAATCTACGCGGATCCATCGAGAGAAGATTGAATCAAGTAATTGCACGAAATGGGTATTGGACTGACTATTAAACGGTTCTTTTCAGAGCCACTGATTAAAACGGTTCTTTTCAGAGCCACAAATTATTTGACGCAGGAACAATCGGTCAAGCGATTAATTTTATTAAAGTAAATACGGACCTTTTATATTAAAAAAATTATTTTTTAAAGAAAATTTTTTTAATTTTAAAAGATAACCCATTCCTTTCTCATTAATACTGATAAATAAGCTATTTATTTCTGTAATGTTATGTTTGCACATTTCTATGAATAATACAATTGAATATATAAATGTGTATTATATCTACTACACACAATTATAAAAATTCATACAACATATTCAACTATACATATATTCAATTATATTATTCACAGAACTGTGTAACGTTATATAATACATAAACAATTATATATTCATATGTGAATATACGTATATAAATATTAATATGTGAATTTATAATTATATGTGCAATAAGAAAGAAATTATTAATCTAAATTAAATTAATCTAAATTAATTATTAAAATTATTAATATATCTTTATCGACTCAGTATATTTTTTTGCGGTGACCGATAATTAGGTCGATAAATCAGCGTCAATCAGCCGCTGCCGGCTGATGGCGTTACGGCTATACTTCTACGTTCCCCTTGCCCCGCGGGTGAGGCCTAGGAACGAATTAATGTCGGGCAGTGTACACTCACTTGCATAACGGTAGTATAACGAGTATTTTTTTCTCTAACGCACTTCAGGACACATCTGATATATAGAGTATGTTTATGAATATTACGTATTAAAGTGTCTCTGAAAAAAGAGAACAGTTTTGCAAGCGGGTATATTATAAAGTATTGTTTATAAAAATTTTTATTTTAATAAATGTAATTGTTTGCTTTTTTTTCTCATAATTGTTTTTTTTTTTTGCATGTAATATTGTAGGTTGAACGTTTCACCAATTTTTTCTATAGCATAATGTCGCATTCTTATGAGGAAAAATTAGAAGAGTGGGGTCTTTCAGAATATACTCAAAAATTTAAAGGTTAATTAATTTTATTAACCTTTTATTGCAACTGCAAGAATATAATTATAATTATGTTGCATTTTGTATTTGTTTAGATGAGGGCATAGATGAACAGGCATTTCTATACATGCCCGAATATATGGTAAAAGAATTAATCCCTACAATTGGAAAACGTTTTTGTTTCCTTGAAAATCGTAAAAAATTACTTACAATTGAAAAAGAAGATTCAGTAAGATCGGTAAGATAATTTATACTTTCTGTAAAATCCTATTTCTATTGGAATTAATATCTTTTGCAAATATAGATTGGCGAATAGGAATTACCAAGTTTATAAAAATATTAATTCTATATTTTGTCTCCTTTGAATTCTTGATAAGTTAATTTATGAATATCATCGCTGTAGGAAACTTCAACGGATTTGGCTATAAGTGACATTGAAGAAACTGTCAGTATAGCTAGCTGTTCTTCCAAGGAGTCAATTGACAATCGTGGACAAGTATGCATTTTTATACGAACTTTGCAATTATATCCTTGAAACTTTATCGTGTTTAACTTTATCGAAGTAGGAAAGTGTTACGTAATCCTAAAATTTTGTATTATTTAAATATTTTTTCTAGGCTCTAAAAGAATTGCTTTCCGAATCCAGTTGTGGTCGAAAAATATTGACGCAAACACGATTGACTGCATCAGATCGTAATAAAATAAGTCATTTCATTATAGACAAACTTGTTTGCAAATCTATGAGGTATGTACTATCTTAAAAAATTGTTTGTATATGTATATGTTTTTTATCTTATTATATCACTTATTAATTTCATTCTAATGTGATGTTGTAGAGTAAGTTCGGCAGATTTCCAGAAATGGGCTGAAGAAATAGTCGGCCTTTTTAAATATGAAATAATATCGACATATTATGTTCCAAGTAATGCAAAACAAAAACGTCTTGCTAACGAAAAACTGTGGGACAAATACAACAATCTGAAAAGATACATTAAGAAACAAACAATCGTTGAAAACAAAGAGAACACTCCAGTAAGTCCTGACGTGTCTCTTGATTATGAAGAGGCATTGCTTACATTGCGAGCAATTCAGCCAGATGACCCCACTCTTCTAAAGCTTTGGGAAGAAACGTTTAGCTCAAGAAGGAAAGGGACTTCGATTGCTCAATATTATGACGAATATCCTATTTTAAAAAGTTCGATTGCTACCTCACTGGTAATTTCATATATTTGTATGTGTATGTGCTGCGTACGCGTGTGTGCGTGAGTGCACGCGCGAACGCGGTATAATATAATTATAAATTCTTCTAATGTCAATTATTGCAGATGTAATGTCAATTATTACAGATACGTATTGATTGTGGCATTGCAACAGGAATTGATACGCTAATTTTTCAAAAAAAGTGGCCCGAAATTTGTCCATACGTAATACAGATAGCTGAAAAAAAACAAGCATGCCCAGCATTGTGTGAACTGAAACATGGTATATACATTATGCGCAAAATACACACACACACACACAAAATGTTTACACATGTCTGTATTAATTTCAGATGTACCAGTCGAAGTTTTAAGTCTCTTCATTTTACCTTATATAATTAATACATGTCACGTGAAGACAGGCAATAAAAAGAAATGGAAACCATCTAAAGTGGAAGTTGCTGAAAGTTTTATCTGTCGAATTCCTGTAAGTAACCTATTCTGACATGTTTGAAAAAAATATCTTATCGTTAGTATTCGGGACACGTATTTCAAATGTCATTGTTACATTATATTATTTTATTTTCTGTAGAATATAGCACAATTAGAACCTGTATTACAACAGCGAAAAAAGAAACTTCAAGCTGTAGGTTTAACACTTCAGCCAACAGTGATTGCAGTGGGTTCGCTTATAAACCTCACGTCTTTTTACGTTCTTCTAAATGACGTAAAGTACACATTGACAAGTCTGCCGAATGCAGTAGATCTGTGTTTTCAAACCTTCTTTGCACTAGATGCAAAATATCCAGTAGACTGCGAAAGGGTATGGTATTTTTTACAACAATATGTATACTGTATTACCAGCGAAAAATATTCTCGAAATTTTATTTCTTTGGATATCATTTGGCATGATATTAAGGAATTAATGTCTACTTCAAAATAAATTATACGAATAATTTTATTCCTTATGAGTTAATATATAACGTTATAAGTTAAGTTAATTTATTATTATAAACGTATAACGTGTTTAAAAACCTTAATATTTTTTATGTGTATTAGGTGCAATGTACAAGCTGTCTATTCTTATAGTACAAAATAAGTACAAAATATAGTATGTAATCTTTATTAGTATATAGTATAGTAATCCATTTATTGTATAGCACCTCCAACTATATAAATAATGTACAATCCGTCTCAATAAAGAAATGTTAAATGAATTTTTTATTATTGTTAAATTAAATTTTTAAAATTATATTGTCCGAAATATACGAACATTTTTCACTTAACCATGAATAATAGTATGAACTTTTACTACTACTATGAGTACGGGTTACTATAGTATATAGTTACTCGTATTTTGTAATCTTGTTTGGTTTAACAATATTTTTAGTAATGACAACCATAACCATATGGTTACACGAAATGAATATTATGATTTTATGAACTATATTTTCACGTTATATCAACTACGTTTTTTTAAGTAAAGAGCACTATTATATATGCTTGGCGCCTCAGGATACTATAAATCAGGCCTGCGGCCGGTTTGCACTTTTCGGCCGATCTTGCCTACTGCCATCCCCACTCCTCTTGTTTAATAGTATCTAGGCAGCTCGCGGAGACGTAAGACGCTCGATCTCAGGGACGGTATTAGCTGTAAATCGTATGGGGCTTTGGCGTGTATTGTCGCGCGCGCTGTTACAGAATTATTATTATGTTATTATTATTAATATGTTATTATTATTATTAGTATATATTTAAATTTAACGCCAATAGATTTCCACATCACCCTTGAGGTACTATTATTGATGCGTTTTTTTGAGTGGTTTCCCCAGTAGGCCTATTCCACTAAAGTTGCAAACTCTATTTACATTTTGTTGCTTTAAGGATCGAAACATCAACGTCAATTTTTGAAGAACTTATTCGCATCAGCGAGGATAACGATGTATCATTTAAAGAAGATCGTGCACCCGACTTTATATGCTTCATTTTTAAAAATGAGGATTCGCATAAGTACGTGGATCCGAACATTGAAAAAATTTTAAGTCCGAAATTTCGCAATTGTGGATATTTTAAAGAATTCTACACCTATTTCTGGCCGCGATTTCAGTAAAATATCACTTTGTAAATCGCACAGTTTAAATCGCTGATCGAATTGTGCAATCAATGCATTGGTAAGATGCACATATTTTTTAAAGTCACATTCGTGCCATGTTCTTCAACGAGAACGTTGCAAGAAGGAAAGAAAAGAACACTATTTCTTTCCAAATGATTTAAAAATACTTTTAATTTTGCACGGAACGAATTGATATGACTCACTAACTCGGATATTAATCGCATTAACGATTGCTGTTACTGTCTGCATAGCGGTAGATAGTTTCATACTTTTCCCGCATAAAGCTTTTTGATGTATAATGCAATGAAGCAAAGGAAATTTTAAATTTCTTTGCTCTAATTGTCCTAAAAGTCTAATTTTGGACCCTACCATAGACTTCGCACCATCTGTCACTATGCACGAACATTTTGAAAAATCGCAATGAAATTTTTTTAAGAGTAATCTCAAGTGCTCTGTAAATGTCAATGCCGGTTGTTGTCCCGTGTATGGCACGAAATCTAGCATCTCTTCGGTACATGAAAAATCATCTTGCACGATTCGTAGAAAAATGCTTAATTGACTTACATATCGAACATCCGTGCTCTCATTGAGGCACAATGAGAAGTACATAAGTGCATGTTGCTAACAATGATTTCAATTTTTCTTCGATAGAACAGGCTATCATAATAATTCTTGATCTCACCGTGTCACGAGAAAGTGGAATATGTTATTAATGTCCTCAAGTGTCACAGTATTTCCAAATGCCGTCACTGCTGCGAGAATACAATCTTTTATGAAGACACCATCGGTAAACGGTTTTGAGTGTTTCGCAATGAGATACGAAATGGCATACGACGCATGAATCGTTTTGTCTTGAATATCCTCATTATCACAGACGTTCGAAATTGCATCAAAACGTTGCTGATACACTAATTTTAATCAAAGCAGATTTTTCGTGTCCCTCATACACTGAATACTTTTTTGAATGTTTACAATCATAATGTCTATGAATCACATATTTTTTCACACACGCAGGTTCAAATCCACATAAAAGACAAACTGTATGATTTGCAATACATGCGAAGAAATAGTCTTTCCATGTTTGATCAAAATGCTCCTTATAATTCTTTTTAATAGCCATTTTCTCAAAATTGGCATGCCAATATGTACTACACACAAATTTTTTCAATGTTCGGATCCACGTACTTATGCAAATCTTCATTTTCAAAAATGAAGCATATAAAGTCGGGTGTACGATCTTCTTTGAATGATACATCGTTATCCTCGCTGATGCGAGTAAGTTCTTCAAAAATTGACGTCGATGTTTCGATCCTTAAAGCAACAAAATGTAAATAGAGTTTGCAACTTTAGTGGAATAGGGCTACTGGGGAAACCACTCAATAAAAAACGCATCAACAATAGTACCTCAAGGGTGATGTGGAAATCTATTGGCGTTAAATTTAAATATATACTAATAATAATAATAACATATTAATAATAATAATATAATAATAATTCTGAAACAGCGTGCGGGACAATACACGCCAAAGCCCCATACGGTTTACAGCTAATACCGTCCCTGAGATCGAGCGTCTTACGTCTCCGCGAGCAGCCTAGATACTATTAAACAAGAGGAGTGGAAATGGCAGTAGGCAAGATCGGCCGAAAAGTGCAAACCGGCCGCAGGCCTGCTATAAATTATAGTGGATTTATAGTAATATCAACTATATTTTTTTCTCAGTGTATAACGTAGTGAAAATACGAAGTGAAAATACGAAATCACTAGATTTGCTAGTGTTGGGAAAAACGTTTTGTACGTACAGAAACTGTACCTAAAATAATAATCATAAATGTTTGAAGGTTCACCATTTAAAAAACAGCTTTTACAACTGTTGCGAATAAATTCCTTTTTTCGGCGTGTTACGTCCTGTGGACTCCACGATTCTTTTCTTTCCCACAATCCGAGAGCGCGTGCAACTTTGGAAAAAATCGTAAAAGTCAAAATTTCTTTGAATTTATTATGGGAAATGGCCGCGTAGGCGCTAGAATGATTAGGAAATACACACGCGGACATAATAAACTCATGGAAATATAGACACCGTGACATATTTACGAGATAGAATCTGGATCAAAAATTAAGAAGAAAGAGAAGAAGCCATAAAAATAAGATTTCAGAGACACTCTGTGACACTCTGTGTATATTTAGATGGCAATCTATTGACAGTTCAAACCAAAAGGTATGGACAAACTGACACTTTCCCACGGCAGAAATCTTCAATAAATTATAACAAAACCAAAGATGGACACCGATAACATCGGGTTCGCGCCCGAAAGCTGCACGCGCACTCGGACAGCAGACGTAACATACGCATAACCGCTGTCTCAGGAGGGTAATAAAAGTCAACCCCTCTTGATTAGCGGGTGCATCACGCGGTTCCTTAAACATAAATTACGGCGAACAAACGCTGCCACCGAAGCCGTAATTCTTAGAATTTCCCGATTTTGGAAGACGCTCTCCGATTCGCAGAAAATAAAACAAACCCTGCGATTCGTCACACCTTTCTAACTTATCCCACGGAGGGGGTAACTAAAATTCGTGAGAAGAATAATTAAGAATCCTAATTCGTCAAAATTTTCCAGTGACTAAGCGGAGGGCGTGTAACAAAAATGCAATATAAATCGAGATTTTTCTCGGAGCGGATCACTTCTTCACCTCTTGACTTCACTTCAGTTTACTGTATTACCGCGTACGATAGTACAGCCGACCGCGCAACAAATTCCGAACTCAGATCCACAGTTTATATTTTAAAAAGATTCAGAAAACTCACTCTGTAACTATCCGCGAGTGAGTGTAGTGGCGACAGTGCTCACACAAATAATTGTGAGGTGCTCTACGGACAACAGCGTTCCACCCGAGCGGCAGTGCTCACTACACACCTGCGACGCAGAGCTCGCAGGGAACATCACCGCAGAGACCGAGCCCATCTTTAGATTAAAGGTCAACTTCTCCAAGTCAACGCCCTCCATAAGTAGTAAGTCGTCCGAAACTGCATAATTCTCATATTCGCTTCTCTCAGAGTAGCTCTTGGATCTTTAACTTAAACTCTTACCATTTAATTGTCTATTGTAAAATCTCTATCTCCCTCTTCAAATCAAAAATCCAACCTCACAATCATCCTTGGCCTCTATCAACCTTTAAAATTTCCTCTACTCACGACTCACACACACATCGTAGACGAGTTTCCTGCTTACTGCAGCGAAAACTCACGATACACGCACACACATCGTTGGCGAGTTTCCTGCTTACTGCAGCGAAAACTCACGATACACGCACACACATCGTTGGCGAGTTTCCTGCTTACTGCAGCGAAAACTCACGATATTAACACATCGTTGACTCTCCTGTGCTATAGCAGCGAAGACTCACGATTCAATTACATCCCCCGTCCGTCGTTTTTCGAGCCTCCAGTTCTATAGCTGCGCGGACTCACGACCTGCCCTCCTTTCCATTTAGAACAATCATCCTGACTATTCCCATCCGTATAAAAATATAGACATTATTACACACACACATATATATGTATATATGTATATATATATATTAACACTAATCAATTGGAAAAATTATTGCTTATCTAAATCCAAGAGCCGTTCTCTAAATAAAATATTCGGCTTCCCCTAATAATTATCAACTGTCTTTCTGGTAGTGAAGCCAGTTTGGCAAAATTCGCGAAACGTCGCCAAACGTTCGCGAAATCGGCGCAACCGTCGCCTAAGAAAGGAGTTGGCTCGGGCTCAAGCAGCGGCTCTAGACTTAACTATCAGCGGTCATTTTAATTTCAATTCTAACAATTACCACGACAACCAATTCAATAGATATACAGATGATAATTTTGATAACCACGGGATCAATTTAACTAATCATTATCAATATAACTATTATTCTAATATTAACTGCGACTATTTATCTAATCACTACAACCTAGATGATAGCCACTCAACCAGCTTTAATAATTTATCGAATAATATCAACAATTATGATACCGATCGTTTAGACAATTATCAACCTGTAACGATCCACCCCCCGTGATCATTACCCGGCCGTCGATCCGCCGGAAGGCTGTCGCCCGGCGAACACCAGCCGGGCAAATGCAGCGGCGCTATGCGCTTTTTTTTATTTTCTCAGATATCGCGACCGAAACGGGCCGTTATACGGCCGCTATACATCCAAAGCCAGGGCCGTGTCTCGTTGCTTCCGAGTCACGCCGAATTACGACGGAAAACGCCGAGCGACGGTCCCTGCCGCATCACCGCCGAGGCCGCCCGAACGCCGCCGAATTTGTTCGGGCATAATTATAAACATTTACCGGAACAATCGGGCCCGTCGATTAGCGCCGGAATTAACCGAACGGGCGGATTTTCCGGATAAAAAGAGCGGCCCAACACAAGGAGAGACACTCCAGTTCCTGCTCCGATCAGAGTCTGTACGGCGCCTGAACCAGAGCTCCGAATCAAGACAGCTTCTCCAAGGAAAGCGAAAACGGGGTTGGGCGCACCCAGCCTCCGCCGAGAGCTTGCGGCATTTCCTAGAGAAATCTCCTAAACCAATCTCTTACCGAATACTCGAGGTCGGGCGCGCCCGGTCTCCGCTGAGAGTTTTCAGCATATTCAAACGATCCTTTCAAACCACGCAACGACGCGATTCTACCGGTAGGGAATCACCTGCCGATGACGGGCGTTCCCGTCTAATCGTTGCCTCCATATATTCATTAATCTCGTCCCGCAATCAATAAGAACCAAAGCAAAAATATAACGGCGATTATAATATAAGCGGGCGCTCGAGTTACGCGCCCGCGCTCTCTCGCGCCCCGCTCTCTCGCGCCCCGCGCTCCCGCGCCCCGCGCTCTCGCGTCACGCGATATTATATTACAAACTTAATATATTACAAGTGAATAAGTACTTAATACTACAATTACTTAATAAGTACTTATTGCTTAATACTACAATTACTTAATAAGTACATGACGCTCTCGCGTCACGCGCTCTCACGCCTAGCGCTCTCGCGCCTAGCGCTCTCGCGTGCCCGCACGCCCCGCGCCTACGCTCACGCGTATACAACTCGCACGCTCGACATTTAAAGAGCCGAGGAACATAATACGAAAAACGCAACGACACCAGACAACCCGTCGCTCAATTTTTGAGAACTTTAAATCACGAAAAGTCGACCGCATTAATACGATCGGATAATTAAATCATGGCTTCACCGCTCGATCCGATCCGACCCGTATGTTTAAAACGCGTAACGCGTTACGCTCGCTACCACGCTCACGAACACACATTGTACACACATACATCGCAATACTATATACACGTATACACGCAATACTACATACACGCATATACTGTTAACACACTATACCTTTATATATATACACACACACACATAACTTAATCACGCTGTACATGCAAACACAATTAAAAGAATAAATCACATCTTTTAACGAACTTCCGATTTAATTGTCTCGTAGCCCTTTCCGAGCCCTGATCCCGTCTGAGCGTATACGAGCCGTGCTCGAAAAGAGGCACGTTACAAACCAATCGACTCAGACACACCATCATACTCTCCGCCAGTAATTACTCTTGACGACTCTCCTCCCGCTTCCCCTCAACCTCCTGACCCAACGCCGATACCGAGGTAATCTGCATAGATGACGAAACCCCCGATTTTAATCAGGAGGCTCGTACTCGCATCAAACAGATAAGCGATATCGAATGTTTCGAGTTCCTAGCACAAAGATTCCCTATCCTGGAATTACCTTTACCAGAGGGAACCATCTCATTTGGGCCTGATTCGATTGATTTCGAAGAGCTCGAATTAGTGGCAAGGTTATATCCTTGTGGAACCCTCCTCCCGTGGTATACTCGATTTTCTCCCTACCCATTCGCACTTCCTATCGAAACCTTTAAAGAATACTTTCATACCCCATCCTCAGTCGTCATAGAAGAAATCACTTGAATCCCCATACACACACATTTTAATTCCATTTATTTGCTTAATCAAATAACAATTGTATTAACCAGTCAGAAACTTAAATTTAATAATAGGATCTATCCCAGAGCCTTCTGACTGATGACCGCCGAACGATTGTAACACCCGCGGAAATGAAGACTCACTCACACTAACACACACACATGATCCTATTTACATACGTCTCGGTACTCCGTCGATCTATTTTATATGTTAATCACACCTTATAACCTAAGCCTTTTTATGTCGATAAAACTTTTTCTTTTTCATTTAATTAATTTAGAATAAATTATAATGTTTAAAGGAAATTTTATTTATTTTAATTAATCCCGCTCTCATCTCCTCATCCTGAGATCGCACAAGGTCCCGTCCCGCGTAAAAGAGATTAGATTCTCTTACCGAAAAGGGACCACCGAGCGAATGCCCTACGAACAGAGTAATAGCGAGTGTCCCAGTCGTTTACCTGTTCGGGCCCGTTAAAATTCGCTCGACTCGAGGCGCGTGCCGGAAAGCACCTGTTTCGAGAAAACGGTAAGTTACGCCCTTCCGTTCGACTACCTTTTCCGAGTCTGGACGTAACAGGCGTTACAACACAATTATAGAATACATCAATTAGCCATGTTCAGATTTTCTCAAAATGCTTGTGCGCAAGCATTAATTTAAAAAATACATTTCAAAATAAAACATTTGCATAATAAAAGAATAAGATAACAGAAACATGATTATTCATTAGAAAACAATATTTATGTATTATTAGTAAATATATATTTGTTGGGATCAATATGTTTTGTATATAATTTGGACTTGAATAAATTAAATAAAAAAGCACTCTATATATATATATATATATGTATATATATATAAACAAAGAAACTTTTTTATGTAACAATATAGTAAAATAAAATTTTATGACGTTATTAATGTCAATTAGATTTAATTAACAATATTGTTAAACTTAAAATAAATGACATTTACACACACATTTTAGATATATATATTTAGAGTTATACATATAAACAAAATGAGAGATAAAAATAATTTTCGTCAAAAATAGAAAAGAGAGAAAGGAAAGTTTGTAAAGCTTTTAATAAGTAAAAATATAATTATACTTTTTAGTCCAAAAAGAATATAATTATATTTATATTCATAAAAGCTTTTATTTATAAAAGCACACACAAAAAGTAATTTATGCAACGAACTATAAACGGCGCGTGAAGATTACAGTTCACAAAACAATAACAAAAACGAAATAAACGGAAGCACAAATTTTCGATTAACTATTATAATTCTTTAATGTTCTTTAATGGACAAAATGTTAACATGAACACACGACGATGAGAACTGTAATACATTTTATCGTTTGGTCTATGTGGATAATGATTATCTATCAAAGATGGATAAAATATATCAGTAGATTCAGCATCAAGGGCTTCAATTTCTTTGCGGCTTTTTAATTTTCGATATCGTATCTGATTAACATCTAACCATCTAATAGTTGTATTTCGATCAGTTCCGTATAAAGGAATACCTAACAATGTATCAGCAGCTTCGAGAGTTCAACATTTTCTATTATTCGTAAATCGCAAAGCAATATTCCAAAGATAACTCGCTAATGATTTGTTTTTATTTATTCTATTCTTACTGTTAAGAATAAAATCAGACAATTCACTTTTTCCCGCTTTATTCAGATATTTAGTAACGTACCAGGTAAGCAGCGATGATTTCTCACCATTAAATTGTATATCCATATTACCTTCCCACGCAGTAAGAAGGACAGGATTATAATCATTTATACTAACTTCATTATCCGTTCGAGGAAGATCATAAAGTCTACTTTTATGTTTCAATTGTCTTCTACCGGCAATCGAAGTTGCCACATCTCTCATATTCAAAGTTTTAGTAACGGGACAAGGAAATCCAAAACGACACCGACGTATAACTTTACGTCCTACTTTTTTAGAGCGAAGACAATAATCGTTATGTATATGTCGCTGATGCGTATTAACATGCTTGTACAATAATGGTGAAATATTTTGATCCGGCATTTTGCAGCTTATATGTTGTAAAAAAAATTTGGAGACTTCTTCAATAGTAGATTCACCGAAAATCGGTGCATTGTTAATCCAAATTAATAAGTGAAAATGTTGTGTACCTCTACCTTGGTATTCTCGTCGCCAGAAATAGTGCGTTACTTCTCCAATTGGATGATCTATGGAGCTAATGAAATCAAGCATTGCTCGAAACTTATTGTCGGAAAACCTGGATGTTGATACAGGATCTCTAGCAACGAGTACGCTAACAGATAAGGAAGCGTCATCCATTTACTTCAGGAATATATTCACCTAAATCTTCCCATAACCATTCACTCGGACTTAGTGTTAAAAACCATGTCGCAGGCCCATAATGCTGCGTCATACAATTTAAATCACTTCTCGGCTTACGCCAATATTGCTCCGTATTTCGAAGTGTTGAAAATATTGTACTCAGATTAGATTCCAACATCTCTTTCGACATTGCATCTAAATATTCTGCAGCTGTATAACGAACTCGCGGATTAGTTTTTCATTTTATGAAAAATTCCGCGACTTAATTGACCCATATTTGCATCGTTCAATAAATAAAATAAGTATTGTTAATTAAATCTGTATTGTGGATGTTTAGATGTCACTACATTTAATAAATTCATGATCAAAAAGTTTGACTTGTCTAGTCTCACGTTGTCCATTAATACCAAAAGTATATAAATCTGGAAACATTAAATCTAAATATTGTTCACGATTGTCCAAAGGCAAATCCTGAATTTTTAACATTTGATATAAGGATGTCGAAGTTTTATTTGCTTTCTATTCATATAAAGGATAGATAGTATATTGTTCGTAATAGCCATCATTTTCATCAGTAACTTGAGTCAATATTGCTTTCTGTTGATCTTCTAATATATTAACTTCTATATAATTTTTTACCTCTTCTATCGGATCATTTAATAATTCAGCCTTTTCATCCAATGTCGCTTCGGCATTATTTTCTGTCTCTTCCATTTGGAATTCTAAATTTTTTAAATTTGCCAAATCATGCCTTAAATCATTGTGATTATTTGGCAATATAATATGAGAGTATAAAGCATTGTTGTGCTTTAACCACGTTAAAGCGTCAAATACTTTTTTAACATCAACTATCTTTTCTCAAATAATCCTTGATTTTGTCGGGATACCTCTAACTAAAATATATAATTCATGATTATTATTTATTGGCTCAGTATCATGACATAATTTATTGAATGTCTCCTGTAACGGAAGTGGCAAATGAAATGTTCTGCCTTTAACTTTTTGTACCATTTGCCTTTGAGGCAATTTTTTATTAATAACTGTTCCCATTTTAAGGACAGTTTGAAACGCTTTAGCTCTCTGTATAAGAATTTTTTCAAATGTGTTAAGAGATATTATTTCGGGCACTGTATCGTTATGCGCTATTATTTATTACGATAAATGATAAGCTTACAATATATTTTACGCTTACAATATGACGACGGTGTTGTACGTCCGCACGCATCTCGGTTCGCCGCACAAGAGAGCGAGATTACTGCACGCACGCACGCTTATCGAACACCAGCGCTCTCGATCCTCAGGTCGATCACCAGCGCTCTCTATTACCGACGCAACGCGGTAACACAAACGCGTCTAAAGTTCAGACTCTGAACATCCTCCCACCGTTGAAACTCCTTTCAACAATAACTAATCTCTGCATATAGATAGGAGGGCTACGTTTTTCGTCGCACGTTTATAAATACCATTCGCAGTTTTTACGTCTATTACTCTCGTAATCCTATCGTAACCTGGATACAATTTTACAATTCGTCCTTTAGGCCAATATAAAGGTGGTGTTTTATCTTCCTTTAGTATGACTAGATCGCCTAATTGCAACTCATGCAACGGTTCGCTAGGTTTCATAGTGCGTTGAGTTAGTTCAGTAAGGTATTCTTTGTTCCATCTGTTCCAGAAATCATGCTTCAACTTTTGTATATGTTGCCATTGTGAAAGCCTATTGCTTGGAATATTGCTAAAATCAGTTTCTGGAACCGATGAAAGTAATCCACCAATCAAAAAATGACTTGGTGTTAACACATCTAAATCGTCTGGTTCGGTTGACAAGGATGTTAGCGGTCTGGAATTCAATATCGCTTCTATCTTGATAATTAAAGTGTTAAATTGCTCAAATGTGAACATTGTATCCCTGGTGACGCGATACAAGTGATGCTTAAAAGACCATACAGCGGCCTCCCATATTCCTCCAAAATGAGGAGATCGTGGTGGAATGAATTTCCAGGACACCTCTTGTTCACCCAACCAGTGTGTGAGTATCTCTTTATGGGGCTGAGTATTAATAAATTCATAGAGATCGCGCAACTCGTTTCTCGCACCAACAAAGTTAGTGGCATTGTCCGACAGTATAAGATTTGATTTGCCTCTACGTGAAAAGAATCTTTTAAGCGCTGCTATAAAAGTCTCCGTAGTCAAATCACTTACTAATTCTAAGTGGGCGGCTTTACTCGAGAGACATACAAAAATAGAAACATAAACCTTGATCTTATTTCGATTACGCTGTTTTTTCTCCTTTATCCAGAAAGGACCGCAATAATCAACGTCTGCGTTGGCGAAGGGACGTGTACAATTAAATCGATCCTTAGGAAGGTTACCTATCACGTAGTCAACCATTTTCGGTTTTGCCTTAAAACATATGATACATTCATGAATAATTCGCTTAATACAATCTTTACCATGTATTGGCCAGAATTTCTGTCTTATGTGATACAAAGTGGCTTGAGGGCCTGAGTGTAAAAATGATTCATGAGCTTCTCGGATGATTAAATCTGTTACATAATGTCGTTCTGGCAAGATAATTTGATGCTTGTTCTCATACTTTACATCCGCTTGTGCTAGTCTACCTCCTACTCGAAGAATCCTGTTTGAATCTAAAAATGGATGCAAAGAAGTAAGTTTACTGTTTCCCTTAAGTGGTCTATTAAGCTCTAATCTTTTGATTTCGCTTGCAAAAGACTCAACTTGAACAAGCTTAACAATGTTATTCATAGCATGTTTCAATTCAGAACTAGATAGATTACCTCGAATCTTGATTTTTGTTCGACAATTGTTTATAAATCTAAGACACCATGCCACCACTCTGCGAAGCATAGTAATCGTTGAGAACTGTCGTAGTATGTCAAATCTTTGCTCCGTCTTCAAACTGATTGTTGTCCTTTCCTCCGGAATCTCAGTCAGTGTTGGAATGAAGTTAGGTTAAGTAGTTAACAATTGTGTTCTTGCTCTGCTAGCCATCTTGGACCTCTAATCCATAGAAGATTATCAATAAGATCTGTGGGGAGAAGTCCCCTAGAAACTAGATCTGCAGGGTTGTCACATGATGCTATGTGTCTCCATTCAACTTGCACGCTGATTTCCTGAATAACAGCGACACGGTTTGCTACAAATGTTTTTAATCGATGTGGCTGAGTGTTAATCCAATGCAGAGTTATAGTTGAATCAGACCATAAGATGACCTTGTCGAAGGGCACATTGAAAGCCTTCACAATTGTTTGACAAAGTTGCGCTAACAATAAGGCTGCGCATAGTTCTAGACTCGGCAGTGAGAGTTTTTTGAGTGGTGCTACTCTTGATTTGGAGCAAACTAATATCACCTTGTCGGCTTGATCAAAGTTTGATGATCTTATGTACAAACAAGCTCCGTAAGCCACTTCGCTCGCATCAGCGAATCCGTGTAATTGTAGACTTGTAAATTGGACTGTACAGATCTGACGTGGAAATGTAATGTTGTTCAGTTCTTCCAGTCTATCTCGAAGAGACTTCCACTTGTTGTAGATTTCTATCGGAACTGGCTCGTCCCATGTTAATTGTAACTTCCATAAAACTTGAAGTAGTATTTTAGCTTTGACAATAACCGGGTTTAGAAGACCAAGTGGGTCGTATAACGATGCAATTTGTGTCAACATGAAACGCTTTGTTACCTTATTCTCTGCTTGTTGTATGGTAATTCGATACAACAAACAGTCTCTCTGTGGATTCCAAAGAATTCCCAACGTCTTATGTACGTCGGAAAAATCAAAACAAATGGGTTCTTCTGTTGTCTGCTCGCTTCTCTCGTTCAACTGTGGATAATTGGAAGCCCATTTCCTAAGATTGGAGCCTCCTCTACTTAAAATACCTGAGATTTGAGTTTTTAAAGTTTGAGCTCGCTTTACTGTTTCTGCGCCTGTCAGGAGGTCATCGACATACATATCCTTCGTTATTATATATGTTGCTTCTGGGAAAGTCTGTCGTTCATCTGCTGCTACCTGCTGTACAGTACGAGCTGCTAAGTATGGTGATGAAGACATACCATATGTCACCGTATTAAGTTTATAAATCTGAATAACTTCTTCTGGGTTGTTTCACCATAATATCTATTGACGATCATCCTCTCGTATGAACACCTGCCTAAACATCTTCTCGATGTCTGCTGTAAAGACTATATTGTGTAGGCGAAATCTCGTTACTATAGAGAAGAGGTCTTGTTGTACCACAGGACCAGTGAGCAAAGTATCGTTTAACGAAACTCCAGATGTTGTTTTCGCCGATGCATCGAAAACTACTCTCAATCGTGTGGTAGTATTAGTGTTCTTAACAACGGCATGATGCGAAAGGAAGTATTAATTCTGCTTGTCTGTATCTTCAACCCTTGTCATGTGCCCTAAGTTTTCGTATTCCTTGAGAAAGCTTCTATATTCTTCATACAGTTTTGCGTCTGTGGTTAGTCTCTTTTCTAGTCCTTGAAATCTTGTCAGGGCCGTTTTATATGACTCGCCTAATTCATCCTTCTTCGTATTAAATGGTAGTCCGACTGCGTAATGCCCTGAAGAAAGCTTCTCCAATGTTCGCTTGTAATATTTTTCACAATCTTCCTCTTCAGGCGACAATATTTTCCGTGTTGGCAGCTCTTCAGTTTCCCAAAATCTTTGTACCGCATCTTCAAGAGTACTTCGAGAGAGGTGGCATAGATTATTTACTTTCTGACTGGGAGAGTAAATCTTTCCCGTAAGAACCCAATCAAATCGAGTCCTTTGGAGTATAGTTGTACCTGTTTTCAATTTAATTTGGCCAATACATAACAATTGGTAAAAGTATTCTGCTCCAATGAGCATATCTATGTAATTAGGTTGATCAAATGTCGGATCTGCTAGGGTAATATTTCTCGGAATGTCTTACGATTAATAACTACGGACGGTAAAAACTCTGTTACCTTTGGAATAATCAAACAATTAAGATTGAGTGTAAATGCATCCATTCTGGACTTGATGGTCGTTCGCGTAGAATATCTGATATAGGAAAGTGTTTCTCCGATTTCACTTATAGGAATGTCTACTGATTTTTTAGGCAACCTTAATTTATGACATTGTTCAGATATAAAATTAGATTGTGAACCCGAATCTAAGACTACTCTGCATGAATGATATGCGCCTGTAACATCTGCAATGTTTACCAGGGTCGTAGATAGAATTATCTGTGACGTATTTTTTGACGTCGAACTCAAGCTCTGTGTAGTTCGTTTTTATACTTTCTGTTGATTGTTCTGCGCCATGCTCTGCTTTTGCCTCAACTGAATGTGCGGTGTTATTTGATTGATCCGCGTGTAACATGGTATGATATCGGCGATCGCATTTTCTACAACTACTCGCTTTGCATTCATTGACTCTATGATTAGCTCTGAAACAATTAAAACAGGCTTGCCTTTTTAATCGAGTCTGATCTTTCTTTATGATTCATGGCTACAAACTTTTCACAATTCTGAACCTTATGGGTTTCTCCGCAAATGTGACACATTAATTTTGTGTTTCAAGTAAAACTTGTTTTGTCTTGTTATAAACTACCTTACTTGAGTTCGATGTTTTACTGTTTGATGCTTTCTCCCGATTCAATGTTTCACTAGCTTCTAATACATAACATCTATTACGTAGAAATTTAAAATACTGTTCTAACGTTGGCATTTCAATGCCGTCTAAAGATTTTTCCCATTCGATTCATGTTTTCTTGTCTACCTTTGAACCAATCAAGTGCAGAAGTAATGCATCCCAGCCTCCTACCGGTTGCTCTAAATTTTGCAATGCATGTATGTGTTTGAGCGCTGTGTCGATCAATGTACTTAAGCTTAGCGCAGACTCCTTCGCAATAACCTGCAATTCAAATAATGCCTTAACGTGATTCTGAATAATGATGCGTTTATTGCTATATCGTTCTCTCAATAGATTCCATGCTATTTCATAATTCTCTGCAGTAGTTGACAACGATTGTATGACTTGAGCAGCATTACCGATTAAACATGACTTTAGATAATTAAACTTCTGTACTGCTTGTATTTTTACATTAGAATGAACCAAAGTTTTAAATGAGTCTTCGAAGCTTAACCAATCTTCATATTTTCCATCAAATTTTGGTAATGTGATAATAGGCAGTTTAACACTCACCTCATTTGTGTTTAGATTCGATAATTGTCTTAACATTACTCGAATATCCGCATCATTATTCGCATCATTGTTTGCATCATTGTTTGCATCATTGTCCGACGCCACGTCCCTCTCTGTCTCTTCTATCAATTTTTGTGTTCTCGCTATTTGTTCATAATAATTATCTTCGAACAATTGTCTAGAAGCATCGTCGCTGCTATCCTCCGGTATTTCGATCTCCATGTGAACGTTCTCAAAGTCTGATAATAAAGATTTTACTTTTTCAAAACGCAGTTTTAATATGTTATAATCGCGTTCTATATAAGTATCTAAAAAGCTTTTAAATCTCGTCAGATTCGCTTTGATCACACCACGACGCTTTTTTAATTTACTTAACTCAAGCTCGGCCATGGTTAACTATCTTTTATAGAAAATAGCAACGCAACGACAATTCTAACCTCTACGTATGTGACGAATGTACCTCTATTCTTAACAACTGTGTTTCTTGGTACACTTCGTATCCGGCTGTGTGAAGGACCAAATTTATGTAAGGTTATACGCTATTATTTATTACGATAAATGACAAACTTACAATATATTTTACGCTTACAATATGACGACGGTATTGTACGTCCGCACGCATCTCGGTTCGCCGCGCAAGAGAGCGAGATTACTGCACGCACGCACGCATATCGAACACCAGCGCTCTCGATCCTCAGGTCGATTACCAGCGCTCTCTATTACCGACGCAACGCGGTATCACAAACGCGTCTGAACAGGCACATTATGTGTGAAGAGATTATTAAGATGCAATATGCAGGCATTAGGCCTTTACGAAATTTCCCTGCACAATAATTACATATACAGGGTGTCCCATAATTCGCGCCCCACCCGTAACGTGCAGGTAGAGCGGGTTAAATCGAGTAGAAAAGTCATCTACCGTTTTGCTATTTTCATAATAATTAACGAGAAATTAATGTAAAAAGATCGGCCAATCCGTGCGAATAGAAGCGCGTGACGAGAAGAGACCTCCCGCTGTAACCTGATACAAGGCGCGCGGCGAAGCGATGGGAGGAGCGCCGCTCTACCTAGGACAATAGCTATTTACACACATACGAGCGGAGCCCGTCGAATTCACAAACATATCTAGACCGAGCGTTTGCCTTTATTTAAGGAGTAGGAGTAAGATACACGAGGACTCGCTCTTGTATTCTCTCTCGCTCGCGCGTAGCATGGCATTCTCTCTCGCTATGCTTCGCGCGAGCGAGAGAAAACGCAAGAGCGAGTTCTTTTCTACTTACATGGTCAAACATTCCCCTTCTCTCTTCCTCTCTCTTTCTCTTTCTCTCTCTCGCTCTCGCTCTCGCTCTCTCAGCATTGAAGATATTCTGCTATCCATTCCACACCACCTTGCGGTAGATAGCACGGCGCGTTTTTTTTAAAGTAGTATCCCCAGTAGGCCTAATCCACTCATTTAACGCACTATTTTAATGCAAATATTGTTCGAAGTGCCTTCCTCGTTCTCGCAAACAGAGTTCGGCCCTTCGAACAATATTGCGCGTCGCGCGATACGCCATTTCTGGCGTGATAGTATTAGAAGCTGCGAAAATTGCTTCTCGTACTTCAACTTCTGTACTATCACGCATGTGCTCGACTAAATCTTTGATGTGACCCCACACGAAATAGTCGAGCACATTCAGATCCGGCGATCGCGCCGGCCAGATGATCGGGCCACCTCGTCCTATCCATCTATCTGGATAATGCGCGTTTAAGTGTTCGCGTACCTGCCGAGAAAAGTGCGCAGGAGCCCCATCGTGTTGAAAAATCAGTTGTCGTCTTACTTTAAGAGGAACATCTTTGAGTAGAACAGGCAATTGATTTTCGAGAAAATAGGTGTAAACTTCTCCATTTAATCGGGGCGGCAGAATATAAGAACCGATCTAAAAAAAATCGTCAAAGAAAATGATTTGTTAAAACAGCGAAAGAAAATTTCTTAACTTACTAATAAATAAATTTATTACTTACGATTTGGTTCGCTATTATTCCTGCTCATACGTTAATCGCCCAACGATACTGGAAAGTGCGCTGCCGGATATCGTGTGGATTTTCTTCGGCCCATAATAAATAATTACGGCTATTAAATACGCCGTTTGGCGTGAACGTAGCCTCATCCGTCCATAAAATGCGGTCGGGGAAAGAATTATTCCGCCGCTACTGCGCGAGAAACCCTGTGTGTTTTTCCGATTGTTAATATTTATTTACTTTTTCTTTTTTAAATAACGCGAAAACATTAAATTAAGATAATAAAAATACCTTCACAAAAATAAATGCGCTGTTCGTGATCTCTCGGCAAAAGTTGTTGCACTCGCTGATAGTGAAACGGGTGCAATCCGTTTTGGCGTAGAACACGGTGCACCACGTTTCGCGAGAGATCGAGCATCCGAGCCACACGGCGCGCGCTGCTCCGAGGGTGCTCTTCGAACACTTGCAGGATTGTCTCTTCTTCGTCCACACGATAATTAATCGGTGCACCAGCATTTCGTCGATCCGCTATAAGAACTCCCATCGTTCTTGCGCGACTCCAACACTGCTACTTGTACTTTCAATAGATCGATCATTTGAATCATCTTTCGATCTATTTACACTTATTTTATTTACATCTGTTATATTCATTTGTTGTTTTATTTTACTTAGTACGCCATTTCTGTCCTTTTGTACATGCAAGAATAAAGTATCACGTTTAATTTTATTTTCTAATAATGCGCAAAGATCATCCCAAACTTTGTTGGAGCGCGGCTTAAGTGTCCCTTTTGTGTCTTGAAAAATATCAGCTTTTGCGAGAGCATCAATAATCTCGTTTGTGGAAACAGCGGCTGCTTGCGGCATTTTTAAATACAAGAAATCAAAAGCAATTGTTGCTTAACTTAGACAAACAAATCATAAAATCAAATAGCAAAGACAACTAGTTAAAATAAATTTGCTTTTATAATGTCAAAGAAACTATTTTATTATTGCAAGACATATGGGAAGAAAAAAGAAGTTTGTTATGTAACCAACTCAGTTATGCGGTTTGTTCAGAGAGCTCCGTCAGTAGACGAATGTCGCTAAAGCGTAAGTTACGTAAAGACGATACGCTGTAAGACAACGACTTATCGGGTGCGGCGGTGCCAGATTGCAAATGCAACAGCACGCGCTTAAAGCGTATGGAGGGGATATGGAAGGGACATGCGCATTAAGGCATATGCGTCTATATATGCAACAGCGCGCGCTCAAAGCGTATGGAGGGGATATGGAAGGGACATGCGCATTAAGGCATATGCGTCTATATCTGTGTGCGTACGTCGCTTAGCCAATTTTGGTCAGCTTTGTTTTAAGCATCAACTGACGGAAATCTATGAGAAAACCGTATAGTGTGAATCAGAGCAAAGATATCTCGCTCAAATTCACTTGCATATAATTTTTAAACTAAAGAGGAACAAACAAAAATGTTCGAGTAGAATTAATACTTTTGTTTGTTCCTCTTTAGTTTAAAAATTATACGCAAGTGAATTTGAGGGAGAAAAAAAATTGTTATTTTCCAATATTGATTTACCTATAACTTTTGAAGTAAAAAGACAAAAAAATTTCCATGGGGCATTTGTGGGCAAACAATGGGCAAACGTTTGCAAAAAAAAAATTTTTGAATTTTGTAATATGGGGGGCTAACGTGAAGTTGGCCCCCCCAAAATTGAGTTGCTTATAATTTTTAAATTAAAAGGGGGCAAACAAAAATTCCAACAGGGCATTAATGGGTAAACAATGGGCAAACGTTTGCAAAAAGAAAATTTTAAATTTTGTAATATTGGGGGGCTAACGTGAAGTTGGCCCCCCCAAAATTGAGTTGCTTATAATTTTTAAATTAAAAGGGGGCGAACAAAAATTCCAACGGGGCATTAATGGGCAAACGATGAGCAAACGTTTGCAAAAAGAAAATTTTAAATTTTTTAATATTGGGGGGCCAACTTCACACGGCTGCACAGCAGCCTTGTATTGGCGCACAGCAGCCTTGTATCGGCGCACAGCAGCCTTGTATTGGCGCACAGCAGCCTTGTATCGGCGCACAGCAGCCACTCTTTGTAGGCGCACAGCAGCCTTGTATCAGCGCACAGCAACCACTCTCTGTAGGCGCACAGCAGCCTTGTATCGGTGCACAATAGCCGTGTATTGGCGCACAGCAGCCTTATAAAAAATTATTAAATAATTAAAATTACTTACCTTACCTGTTACCGCGCTTTTCTCCAGTCTTTAGGATCCTTTAAAAAAAATAATTTAGTACAAATTATAATTTCAGAAATATTCGACTGTTCAAATTAAAATGAAATTCCCTGCATATAAAATTAGCACATAAAATTACTTTTGTAATTAAATAGAATATAATACTTTTCTTTTAATTTTGATGAGAAAGAAAAAAGAAAACTTGAATTAAAACTCAGCTTTTTAAAGCCAGTAATAAATAATTAAAGATCAAAGAACTATAGATACTAAAACTATTATAGACTT
This sequence comes from Lasius platythorax, assembly GCA_963971435.1. Classification (NCBI taxonomy): domain Eukaryota; kingdom Metazoa; phylum Arthropoda; class Insecta; order Hymenoptera; family Formicidae; genus Lasius; species Lasius platythorax. The sequence goes on along the minus strand of OZ020541.1, from coordinate 19,048,304 downwards.
ATACTAAAATTTTACTTAGAAAAAGTATAAATTTTTTAATTTATAAGTTAGCAGTTGCAATATTATAAAAATGCATAATATTTTTTTTTCAGATTTTATATATATAGGATTATTCATTATAATTTTAACAGGTAATTATTTCTGAAATTATTAATTATATTCTGTTTCGAGAAAATTTTGTAATCAGTACGATTTTATTTCAGATAGAAATGCCGAAAAGATTTCAATCTACTTTTTTTTTATCAGCAACATACTTTATCTACAATATACCTATAATAAAATCACATATAAGGTTTAAATTAAACAGATTAGAAATGTACTATTCTTTTTCATAATCATTTATATTCTGAGAAAATTTTCCATTAATTTTTTTCTACAGCTTTCTGTTCTTTCATTCTCTCGTAAAACATTATTATTTTGATATAACTATTTAAATAACTGCAATAAAATTATTTAAGTAATAAAGTTTTTGTTTCGCATATAAATATTTATTCATATTCAAATTACACGAGATATGGATATAGTAAGGATAAGAAAATACAATTCTATTTAAGAAGCGCGATAATATCTATGGACAGTTATTAAAGTTTTGTTGATTTATAATTTGAGATTTGATGTAATAAAAATCTTGGCTATTTTTTAACGATTATTTAGTATATAATAAACATATCCTTATAAACTAATTTAGGTAAGAAGACAAAGTATGCGTGTCTGCATTATTTAACTAAAGTCTTGTGTCTAAAACTCGGACAGCGTTCGAAAATCTATCGTCGGGTAAAATAGCGTTTAATTGATCAGTTAAAATAAAGAAATCATTGCTATTCTACTCCGCAGTAGATTTTCGAATGCAATCTCGGAGAACTCTGTCCCAGTATCGTGGATAGAAAGCTTTAGGCTCAAAATTAGGAAAAAATAATGGAAAAATAAAATGAAAAATTAAATGAAAAATAAAATGAAAAGATTATGAAAGGTGTAGCTAAAAAGAAACATATAATAGACATATACTAAAATTTTATGCATATAAAATTAGCACATAAAATTACTTTTGTAATTAAATGGAATATAATATTTTTCTTTTAATTTTGATGAGAAAGAGAAAAGAAAACTTGAATTAAAACTCAGCTTTTTAAAGCCAGTAATAAATAATTAAAGATCAAAGAACTATAGATACTAAAACTATTATAGACATATACTAAAATTTTACTTAGAAAAAGTACAAATTTTTTAATTTATAAGTTAGCAGTTGCAATATTATAAAAATGCATAATATATTATTTTTCAGATTTTATATATATATAAGATTATTCATTATAATTTTAACAGGTAATTATTTCCGAAATTACTAATTATATTTTGTTTCGAGAAAATTTTGTAATCAGCACGATTTTATTCAGATAGAAGCGCTTCCAAAAAGATTTCAAGATCATTTTACTTCAAAAAAATTATTTAAAAATGATTAATAAAATAAAAAACTTCTACGACAGACTTTGGCACAAATATGTCAAGTTTAAAATTAGAATCTTCTATTGTAAATAATCTAATTTTCTATTATTAATTATAAAGATTGAATAATTAGATAAATGTATGTATTTATAAAATTATTATTTAAATATTTAATTATTATTTAATATTAAATAATTTGAAAAGGAAGCCTTTTCACATCTAGCTCAGCCAGAAATATATGATACAATTTCTGTTTTTTATTAAGTATGAATACGTGATAAGTGTAAAGATAACAATTATTCATATTCCACATGATACAGATATTATATAGAAACTCTACAGAAAATATACAAGATAAATTATCTAATATTGTCATAATAGGTTAAAATTATTTTATTACTCTTTCACTATTTTTTAAATCTAAAATAACTTAAAAAGAAATCTTACAAAACTTAAAATAGTTAAATATATTCTACATTTAAAATAATTAAATTCCGTTATATTTTAATAAAGTAAACCAATAGTGTAATAAATATATAAATATAAAATTTATTAAAAAGCGACCTGATTGGCCAATACAAAAATTTTTAACACGACGTTTCGGCTCTTGGGTACGGGCCCTTATCAAGTGTTGCTATAAAAATTAATGAAAAATTGTATATTAACAATGAGAAACGAACCGCAATTTAGGATGTAATGTACAGAATAATTATAAGATCGTTACCTTTCAAGCTGTCAAAGTGAAAGCCGTGATATGACTAATGTCGAAACAGAAGACATGTATGTAAAATTACCATGTCTCGCGTCCAAAAAACATAAACATTACAAAGACACAGGAACGAAATTTGCAAAAAACAAACAACAAGCAATCAAACTCTGTGTATTAACGTGTCATATATCGGATTTAAATTGTCTGTGTCTTTTTGAAGATTAATATTGTTAAATTGAAAATGACGGGCTAAATAAGAGCCAAGGCGCTGTTATGGGTGCGCAAATAATTCTTTCTTCTTTTTGGTTAATTGTAAAAAACCTTTTATTAAGAACGTACGTTTCGGTCCTCGTATCGGACCATCATCAGCGGTGTCAATAATTAACTGTCAATAAACAGAGAAATGATATAAAATAATATTACAAAAGATATATACAAAATAGTCGTTGACGATTAAAATTTAGTGAAGCGTGGATAATTAGTTCTTTTATCGGCGTTAGTGTTGCGGATTATAATTTATACATGGAAATTGATTTACGTACATGATATGTTCGTGCGTTCGTTTCTCCGTGGTCATCACGGACCTCACCATCTATTAAACGAAATAATTCCTCTCCCGGTTCCAGTCGTGAAGGAAAAATTGCCGTGGTTCTTAAGGGTTGTCGCCATTTCGACTGTAACTTTATATGAGAATTAATTGCTCGTTTGCGACTTAATTTGATTGTTGATAAAAACGATCTATTGGTGGAGAGGTGTCTTACTTCATCGAGCGGTGACAGGATCGTGAGCCGTGGGAGACGATACACAACTGTCGGTTAACATATGTCAAAATTTAATCGTCGCGTGACATTGTGCGTGCGTGTATAAACAATATGGATATCGAGGTGATTGTTTTATCGATCGAATGACAATTTGGCGCGCGATAGTTTTAAATTTTTGACATTCTCTCTACTGTCGTAATAAAGAAACGTGCGTTCTTAATAAAAGGTTTGTTACAATTAACCAAAAAGAAGAAAGAATTATTTGCGCACCCATAACAGCGCCTTGGCTCTTATTTAGCCCGTCATTTTCAATTTATTTTATAACAGAGCCTATTACTTTTATTATTAATATTGTTGTTGAATTTTTTTATGAAAAACATCTCAGCAATCTCTCTTTTCTTTCTATGTTTTTTACAGTGCAAAATTTTTGGTTCCTTCCAATTAAAATCATGTCCGTATGTGGACCGATGGTTGCTAATTACGCTGTGGTTGCTGGGATGTTTTTTAATGTCTCTGCAATGTTCATTTACACGTATAGCAAGTTGTCTTTTAGTTTGACCAGTATATGTCGCATCGCAATCATTACATTCAATCATATATACGACATCAGTTTTGTGATTAGCATCAATCTTGTCTTTACCCTTCCTAAATAAGTTATTAAGTCTTTTTGGAATCGTATATATTGTTTCGAGGCCACATTTATTAAGTGCGATATTTAAATTTTCACTTAGGTTTTTTATGTAAGGTAAAGGCAAAGATGAAGTGTCAAACTTTTTATAAACGATGTCAGTATTGTGGGTAGAGTCCTTACGAAATTTTAAAGTTTTAATTCTCTTACAGATATGTAACTCTATAAAAGGTTTTGGGAAGCAATTGTTGACCAAGATATCAGTTATTATTTTAATATTATTATCATGATAGCGATCGTCAGAGAGTAAAAAAGCACGGTCAACTAAACCTTTTATGGTATTGATCTTATATTTTAGTGGATGGCTCGAATAAAAATTCAGATATCTGCCTGAAAAAGTAGGTTTTCGATACCAATTAGTCAGCAAAATTCTTTCAACCTTAATTACAGTGGTGTCTAGAAAACAAATAGAACTATTGGTTTCGATCTCATGTGTAAATTTTAAGCGCTGGTGGTAACCATTAAAGCATTAAGTACTTCAACAATTTCGGACTTCGTCGCTATTGCAAAAATATCATCAACATATCTGTAATAAACCGGTAGAGTAAAATCTAATAAGTTTAGACAATGAGTTTCAAGGTCATCCATGACCATGTCAGCCAAGATTGGAGATAAGGGGGACCCCATAGGACATCCGAAGATTTGTTCGTAGTAAATTCCGTTAAAACTAAAGCTCGTTAAGTCAAGGACAACTGTGAGTGCGTGTAAGAATTGTTGTAAAGACATATCAGTATTATGTGTAATATGGATCCACCTATTTTCCACTGCTTTCAAAGCCAAATCTTTCGGAATGTTCGTAAATAACGAAGTTACGTCTAACGAGAATAAGACCTGATTATCATTAATCTTAGTGTGTCTAATACTATTGACGAAGGTCCAGCTGTCCTTGATGTACGAAGCCGGCTTAGGAATAGATTTATGTAGAATTTCGTGTAAATAAAAAGCTAAGTTATAAGTCGGGCTACCAACCGACGAGACAATAATACGCAACGGATAGTATTTTTTATGTATCTTTGGTAGTCCGTAACATCTGGGGAGAATCCCACTTGTGTTTTTTAAATGGTTGTATGTCAGTTCGTCGACAATCCCGTTATCGCGCCAACTCTTAACCAACGTGTTAACCTTCCTTTTTGTAAGATTGATGGGATCTTTGTTTAATTTTCTGTACGTTGTTTGGTCACTAAGTAGTTCATTCATGGTGTCATTATATTTTATTTTGTCCATAATTACTGTCACTTGTCCTTTGTCGGCTTTCGTGATAAGTAAGTCATCATTATCCTTTAAAAACTTTTTACATTCCAAGAAACTATTAAGAAGAAACCTGTCCATTGCATTTACATGTTTTTGTTTATTGAAATATTTTTGCAAGGAATTTGAAACCGAAGCTCTAGTTTGTTCTTTTAAGTTATCAGGAATTCTCTGAATGTTGGCCTCTACACTTTTAACAATGTTCAGTGTCGCGTCTATACGATCATTTTTGTCAATTATGCTAATAGGTAATCCGAAATTCTCTCCCAAGCTCAAAAAATCTGATATAGATTTTGGAATTACTTTGTTACTGATGTTCATTATCCATTTGGATTTGTCTACGTTAATTAGTGCGTGTATATTATTATTTTGAGAGCGTAGTAAATAATTGAACTTCTTAATTAAACATTTTTTCTTTTGATATCTAAGTAATTTGAGCTTGCGATTGTTAAATTCAAAAAACCTTGTTAAGATGTCATTCGGTAAAAAATTGACGAGCCTATTTTCCATTTTAACAATCTTAGAATGTAAGAATCTCAAATAAAAATTAAGGTCCCTTATCTCAAGATTTAACAGTCTTGAGTGATTACGTTTTGTGTAATTAATAAAACTACGATTAACACTATTGTTGAAAAACAATATATACGATTCCAAAAAGACTTAATAACTTAATTAGGAAGAGTAAAGACAAGATTGATGCTAATCACAAAACTGATGTATATATGATTGAATGTAATGATTGCGATGCGACATATACTGGTCAAACTAAAAGACAACTTGCTACACGTGTAAATGAACATTGCAGAGACATTAAAAAACATCCCAGCAACCACAGCGTAATTAGCAACCATCGGTCCACATACGGACATGATTTTAATTGGAAGGAACCAAAAATTTTGCACTGTGAAAAACATAGAAAGAAAAGAGAGATTGCTGAGATGTTTTTCATAAAAAAATTCAACAACAATATTAATCTTCAAAAAGACACAGACAATTTAAATCCGATATATGACACGTTAATACACAGAGTTTGATTGCTTGTTGTTTGTTTTTTGCAATTTTCGTTCCTGTATCTTTGTAATGTTTATGTTTTTTGGACGCGAGACATGGTAATTTTACATACATGTCTTCTGTTTCGACATTAGTCATATCACGGCTTTCACTTTGACAGCTTGAAAGGTAACGATCTTATAATTATTCTGTACATTACATCCTAAATTGCGGTTCGTTTCTCATTGTTAATATACAATTTTTCATTAATTTTTATAGCAACACTTGATAAGGGCCCGTACCCAAGGGCCGAAACGTCGTGTTAAAAATTTTTGTAGTGGCCAGTCAGGTCGCTTTTTAATAAATTTTATATTTTTACTCATCACTGGCGACTTCATTTTAACTATTTGATATTTAAATATATATAAATTCTCCACGAAATAATAATGTAATATTAATTCTTTACTATAAGAATAATTAATTTGTGCATCAATTAATATATTTTTTACAAATATTATTGTACATCAATTACAAACTTTGTGTTCTCTGAAAGAATCAAATTTAAATTATATAAACAAAATATAAGTTTTATATTGAAAGAAAAATGTGACATTTTAAAAAGATTTTAAATTAACAATTTAACAATTATATTATTCTGAAATGTGTATATCTATTTTCAGATAAAAGTTTTAGAATTTAAGAAAAGGCATAAAATGGATCAAATGAAAAGACGATAGGTAAAATGGGTCGATTTTTGCCTAAAAAGTGTAACGTAAGTTATACATGTAATCTCAAGTTTTTGGGATCGCTGAATGCGATGGTAGCAGTTTGATCCGTCTAAACCCGTGAAAAAGTGGTCAAAATTCGCCTTAAAGAGATTGAAATAAGTCACTTTTAATAGTAATTTGGTTAATGACGATTTTGTTCCAATTATTTAATTACTTGTATTATAGTTTACTTTTATAACTTTTTTTTACTGAAAAATAAGGAAACACTTTAAAATGAAACACTTTAGAAGTGCTTTCCCACGGGTTTAGACGGATCAAACTGCTATCATCATATTCAGCGATACCAAAAACTTAAGATTATATATATAACTTACGTTACACTTTTTAGGCAAAAATCGACCTATTTTACCCATCGTCCTTTCGTTTGATCCATTTTATGCCTCTTCTTAAATTCTAAAACTTTTACCTGAAAATAGATATACACATTTCAGAATAATATCATAATTGTTAAATTATTAATTTAAAATCTAAAATGTCACATTTTTCTTTCAATATAAAACTTATATTTTGTTTATACAGGGTGTCCCATAATTCGCGCCCCACCCGTAACGTGCAGGTAGAGCGGGTTAAATCGAGTAGAAAAGTCATCTACCGTTTTGCTATTTTCGTAATAATTAACGAGAAATTAATTTAAAAAGATCGGCCAATCCGTGTGAATAGAAGCGCGTGTCGAGAAGAGACCTCCCGCTGTAACCTGATACAAAAGGCGCGCGGCGAAGCGATGGGAGGAGCGCTCTACAAAGGACAATAGTTATGTACACACATACGTCGTATTTTAGGTAAAAGTAAAAGATATAACTATGGTCCTTTGTAAAGCGCTCCTCCCATCGCTTCACCGCGCGCCTTGTATCGGTTACAGCGGGAGGTCTCTTCTCGCCGTGTATTTCTACTCGCGCGGATTCGCCGATCTTTTTAAATTAATTTCTCGTTAATTATTGCGAAAATAGCAAAACGGTAGATGACTTTTCTACTCGATTTAACTCGCTCTACCTGCACGTTACGGGTGGGGCGCGAATTATGGGACACCCTGTATAATTTAAATTTGATTCTTTCAGAGAGCACATAAATAAAGTTTGTAATTTATGTAAGATATTTGTAAAAATATATTAATTAATGCAGAATTTAATTATTCTGATAGTAAAGAATTAATATTACATTATTATTTCGTGGAGAATTTATATATATTTATTATACTATTGGTTTACTTTATTAAAATATTTCCAAATGTACCTCAGTGGTCAGATATATACAGGGTGTTTCACCCGCGACGATTATAAGGATGATCGGCAGCGAGATTCACTTTCATGCCGATTGCGCGATAAGACAAATCAAGAGACCGCGAGAGAGAGAGAGGGATAGAATGATGAGAAGTGAGATATGATAGTAAGAGAGATGGAGAAGAAAGTTAGCTCCAGATTAATTGTCACACGTTTATTACGCGAGTCACTTTTTCTTAACAAGGTTCGATTTGCACGTATAAAGTCGTAACAATAAACGGATCGCACGCGAGCGCGTAGGCGATAGAGATATCTTTCTGTTAGCGCGCGGCTTCTTAGAACGCTATCGAAAATTCTAGAGAAATTCGCACGAAATTCCGAGTACAGGTAAACTGTCGTGAATGTTATCGTTCCAGTGACCGACTGTATTATTCGCAGAAATTTGGGTCTTGTTTGGCTCGTCTCGCCCCCGTCTCCCCGTCCCCCGCTTCCCAAGCTACTCGACCCACTTGGATGCGGGGGGAGGGACCGGGAGAGCGCGAGAACCAAACAAGGTGCGAAATTTAGAGACAATTAGGGTCGCGCGTTAAAATTCGGCAGTCCTTCAACATACCGCCCGCCTCGTCCTTGAGACGAAGCTCCAATTACAATGCAGTGCACCGCCCGCCATGAACTGACGGCAGAAACAAATAGTATCGCGAGTAGAGAATATTACAACGACGCGTAGACTGATAGTATAAAGACGTGATATATTGACAATGAAGAGATTGTCAGTTGTCGGATTCGCGTTCCGGATCGGTTTGCGGTTCGATCGGCAGCAGTACGATCTTAGTGATCGCTCTCTTGAAGGTGGCGTTTGCGGTTCGCACACTGACCACACGAGTAAGGCCGTCCGTGCCAGGGTGGAGCGCGACGATGCGTGCTAGCGCCCATTTCGTCGGGGGCTGTAGCTCGTTCTTCAGTAATACGAGACCGTCACGTTCGGTGCTCGTTTCGGCCACTTCCGGAGTTGTAAGTGGTGGACGTACTCTGAGGACCACCTCCTCCAGAAGTGGTCCCTCATAGCTGAGGTTAAGGCCCAGCGAGACGTCAAACGCTTGACGTCGACGTTCGCTCTCGATGGCTCCGGTACGTTCACCGGCGGTTCCCCCAAGATCAGGTGACCGGGAGTGAGAGCGCTCAGGTCCGTCGGGCTGTTGCTGAGCGGGTATAGGGGCCTCGAATTGAGGCATGCCTCTATTTGCGCCAAGAGCGTCGCCATCTCCTCGTTGGTGAGGCTGGTGTCTCCGATAATGCGCCTCAAGTGGTAATTAACCGATTTGACGCCTGCCTCCCATAGTCCTCCGAAATGAGGAGCTCCGGGAGGGATGAACGACCACTTGGTACCATTGTTGGCTAACGAGGTGGCACACTCCTTATAGAAGTCGGAGGCGGCTCGAAACATAGACCTTAGCTCTTGGGCAGCACCCCGGAAATTAGTCCCGTTGTCGCTCAAAAGCAGTTCACAATGGCCTCGTCGCGCTGTGAATCGTCGGAAGGCGGCTAAAAAAGACACAGTCGAGAGGTCAGAAACAGATTCCAGGTAAACTGCCTTGGAGGAGAGGCATATGAAGAGGCAAATATAGCCCTTAACGGCCTTGTGGCCTCGTCCCTTCCAAGTTCGTAGAGAGATCGGCCCAGCGTAGTCAACCCCGGTAGATTGAAACGGGCGACTAGGTCGCGTACGCTCCGCCGGCAGCTGACCCATTTGCTGCTCAGCGGTGGTCGCTCGGAAGCGGGCACAACGAACGCAGGCGTGGATAACGGGTCGCACCAAGGAGTTGGCTTGCAGGATCCAATATCGTCGGAGGAGTAGACTCCGAGTGAGCTGAGGACCGCCATGAAGCGACGTCGCGTGTGCTTCTCGTACGAGGAGCAGCGATAGACGACTGCTCTTCTGCAGGATCAGCGGATGTTTCTCGGCAAATGGGAGTAAGGCGTTTTGCAGGCGGCCTCCCACTCGCAGCAATTCCTGCTCGTCTAGTATTGGCCTCAGCGGTAGCAGAGGAGATCGTGCTGGCAGCGGTCTATCTCGTTCAAGACGAGATATCTCCTCCGAGAAGTCCTCTCGTTGAGCGATCCATACCCAGCGAATTCGTGCTGCCTCCAGCTCATCCCGAGAAAGAAACCCTGTCCTCTTCGGGTTACGACGGGCGTGATCAAAAAACCTGAAACATAAGGCTGTTACCCTCAGCAGCTTGAGCGTACTGGAGTACCTGGCCAGGAAGTCGTTGTCTTCATCGGCCGGGCGCGCAAGGTCAACCACGACCGCGCGTGATTCCTGATCCTCCAGTCCGTTAGTGGGAGGACTCGATTCCGTCGTATGGAGTCCTGGCCAGGCGAGCCAAGGCGGACCAGCCCACCAAAGTTCCAGGGCGGCCAATTCTAGCGGCTTGATTCCTTGCGTTGCAGCATCAGCAGGGTTGTCCGTAGTCGGCACGTACCTCCAGTGCTGAGGAGGAACGAGAGACTGTATCTCCGTCACCCGGTTGGCGACGAAGGTCTTTTAACGCGCCGGGTGGCCCCGAATCCATGCCAGGGCGACTGCAGCGTCCGTCCATGCGTAGATCGGTATGTTCTCCATGGCGAGGCCCTTGAGCGTACAGCAGATCAATTTCGCCAATAATAGAGCGCCGCATAGTTCCAATCTCGGGATGGAGATTTGTTTGACGGGCGCGACCTTTGTTTTGGCAACCAGCAGATGAGTGAAGATGACTCCAGATGAACTTGTAGACCGTAGATAAACGGCTGCCGCATATGCACGGCAGGAGGCGTCGGAGAATCCGTGCAGTTCAACGCTCTCTGCTCCGTAGAAGTGAGCAAAACGAGGTATCGACAGCGTGTTGAGCTCCGGCAGGGTGTCCGTAAACTTCGTCCAGCTAGATTGTAGTTGATCTGGCAGAGGTTCATCCCAGTCGAGACCAGCCATCCATAGATCTTGGATGAAGATCTTGCCAAATATAAGAACAGGCGACGCCCATCCTAAGGGGTCGAAAAAGCGAGTCACATCCGACAAGACGGTTCGTTTCGTGCAACTCGTTGTACTTGTTGCCGACGCTACCTTTAGGGCGAATGTGTCGTCAGCAGGTCGCCATAGGACTCCAAGCGTGCTCACACCTTCTCGATCATGGAAGAGCTTATCGTGAGACTCGTTATCTGGACACAGCTGTGGGGTGTTGGCCGCCCATTTGCTCAGACTGAAGCCTCCTGCAGCAAGGATTGCGATCAGCTGACGCCGAACTTCCAGTGCCTGTTCAAGAGTATGACCTCCGGTAAGAATGTCGTCCACGTACGAATGGTTGCGAATGGCGTTCGCCCCTAAAGGGTATTTAAGTCCCTCGTCGTCTGCCAGTTGCAGTAAGGTCCTCAGAGCCAGATATGGAGCTGAAGCAGTCCCGTAGACCACGGTAACCAGTCGGTAGTCCTGAATTTCTTGTGCCGGGTCCGCTCGCCATAAGATGCGTTGTAGATCCGTGTCCTCCGAGCTGACCAAGATCTGCCGGAACATCTTGACGATGTCGGATGTAAATGCGTAGGGATAGAGACGCCAGCGGGTCAATATTATCCAAAGTTCCGACTGCAGTTTAGGTCCCGGCAGTAACAGATCGTTGAGAGCATAGCCAGAGGACGTGCGATGCGATGCGTTAAACACGACGCGTATCTTGTCGACTGGTCCTGACTTCTTGAAGACCGCGTGATGCGGCAAGTAGTAGGCATCCTCGCTATGTACCTCGTTCGCTTGAATGGAGACCATGTGGCCAAGACGATGATACTCGTCCAAAAACGTGTTGTACTGTTCCCGTAGTAACGCATTACGCATCAGACGACGCTCTAAGCCGACTAGTTGTTGAAGAGCTTCCTTGCGGTTGTTCTTCAGAGGCACAACAGGATCTGTGCGTTTCGGTAAGCGGACTATGTATCGTCCATGCGGGTCGCGAGCGTGCGACGTTGCAAATAAACGTTCGCAACGCTGCTCCTCCGGTCTCAGAATCGGCTCCGTTAGTACCTCCTCCAGCTCCCAGAACCGTTGAAGCGTTCTGTCTACGTCAGTATACGAGACCATAGCGTGGAATGCCGATATGCCAGGCGACGGAGACGTCGTTGATGTATGACCCATTAGCACCCATCCTAAGGAGGTCGCCTGCGCTGACGAAGATCCAGCAGGTCCTCGCCTTAGGCCCTCTCTAAGTAGGAGTCCGTACACGTCAGCTCCTAATACAGCTTCAACCGACGCAGGTCGGTCAAAGTGCGGATCAGCCAGCTCCAATCCGGTCAGATGAGGCCATTCGCCTCGTCGTACAGCGTGTGAAGGCAGTGCCGAGGTCAATTTCGGAAGCACCAAGACTGACGTCAGGTGATGACGCATGCTAGAATCTCGGGGTGAGCCGATCATTAATTCTACGGAGTGTGAGGCGACGCCGGCAGAAGCTCCCTGTATGCCTGACACAGGGACATGCACCCGTCCGCGTGGCAGTCTCAGTGCGCGTGCGACTCGCTCAGTGACAAAGATGGCTTCAGACCCGCAATCCAGAAGAGCGCGTACAATCAGAGAGTCCCCTTGTTTGTTAGAACAGGATACTTGGGCTGTAGACAAGAGAACGGCACCCTTGGTTGCGAGCGCGTGGACGGCAACGTTGACGTTCACCGATGAGTCCGTTGAAGTGCTTCCGGTGGCTGCTGAGTTGTCCGTGATCTGAGTTTTGGCCGTCGTCTCAGAGTCCATAGCCGAAGAGCTCTCTGCAAGATGCAACAAGGTATGATGCTTACCCTGACAGCGTGCGCATCGAAATCCGGAGGGACAGTTCGACACAGAATGTTTGTCCTTGAGGCAATTAAAACATGCGCCCTGCTTCTTTACGTGCTCTCGGCGCTGCGACACCGTAAGTTCCTTAAATTGCGTGCAGTAATTAAACAGGTGATTGCCTTGGCAGACAGAACATTTCCTGCCACGTTTTGATGACCCAGGAGTTGATGTCGTCAGCGAGTTCATTTTGGTCTTCCGCTCCTGCGATTTTGCCGAAGCGGTCGCCGTTGTAGAAACGGTCCTCGGAGTGGCCGCTTCGAGTGCACGAATGCGCGTCTGCAAAAAGTCCTGCAGCTTAGTGAGCGTTGGAAATTCGGAACTCGTTTGGAGAGAGGCCTCCCAAAGTAGTCGTGACGATGAGTCCAATTTCTCAACGACCACGTGCACAAACCAATCATCCCAGTGTTTGACGGGGCGCCCGAAAGACTCAAAGGATCGGCGCGCTTGTAACGCCGCGCTGCTCAACCGCTTGAGTTCCGCTCCTGACGGTTTAGTGACAGGCGTGCTGCTCAAGAAGGCGCGCATATGAGATGCAAGTAAGACTCGCTTGTTATCATAGCGTGCTACAAGCTCCGACCATGCTGTTTCGTAGCCCTTATCCGTCAACCCGATGTTGGCGACGACCGCTGCAGCCTCTCCGGTGAGGCTGGCCTTCAAATACTGCAGCTTTTAAACCGGAGCTAAACCCGGTACATCACCGACAAGCGATCAAAATAAGTCGCGAAAACTTTCCCAGGTTAGTTGATCTCCGGAAAAGTTAGGCAGGTTTATCTTCGGCAGTTGTATTTGTTTCAAAAACGAGGATGTCGCGTTGGCTGGATCTGATTTTCCTTCATCTTTGAGTGCTGCGAGTATTCGCAGCACTCAAAGGATTGGATGCGCTACGCTACTTGGTCGAGCCACTGACGCGCTACGCTACTTGGTCGACCAGTGACGCGCTACGCTACTTGGTCGACCAGTGACGCGCTACGCTACTTACAATTAGTCGAGCACGGCGCGGCGTCTCATTTATTAAAAATATATAAAAAATAGAATCTATCGGTTCTCCATAAAATAAAAAATATGTACACTTTTAGAATGATGTGGAGAATGAAATAGTTTTATTTCAAAAATTTTAAAGTGTACTTTTTGATGAAAAAATTTATTAAACATTTCAATTATTTATAACAGTTGGAATTAACAATTTATTGTAACTTAAACTATTTTTATAAAAAAGGTTGTCTCCTTAGCTTCAAAATGTATTTTTGAAAATATCTCTCCGACAAATATAACCAGAGATATTAATTTTTAAAGTTTACAACTTCTTTATTTTTCACGAAAATTTTGTTGTTTATAACTTCTTCAAAAATAATATTTCGGACAAATAAAAACTTACGTATCTCCTTATTTTATGTATATTTCACGTGAAAAAGTTTCGTCCGTTTAAAAAATACGAGGTCAAAAAAGATCGATTTTTGTCCAATTTGACGTGGAATTTCCCATATATAAAATGTATTAACAAAATAAATTTGAATCACAAAAAATTGTTTACAGAATAATTTAACTTATCAAATTCAAGAAAATGAAAAATAAAGATAAAATATCTCTCAACAAGAAGAATATAAACAAAAATATAAATTCTATTCGAAAAAAGAGAGAAAGAGAAAGAGGGATGCAGGCACTGTACGCGAAACAGTTTAAGATAATGTCTATCTCGTTTCTTTGCTAGCTATGTCGTTTCTCTGCAGTCGCAAATTTTATATTTTTAAATTCTAATTCAATAACAGAAAGTTTTGAAAAATGATAAACGCTCTGTAACTGTTGAAGGATTCCTACTCATTATAAAATATTCGTTTGTGCTCAAAAACATTGAAAGATTTCTATTTTATTATAAGATATTTGGCTTTGCTGAGAAATAACAATTATATTTCCAAATTCCAAAAAGACACCATTTTATATTATTCGATTATTTTTAAAATCAATACTGACTACGTTAATTTTTATACTTTATATTTTATATTTATTATTTATATTTTCTTTCTTTTCCTTTTTTATTTAGAAATGTCAATTTATTTCATTTAGAAATGTTCAATTCAAAATATCTGCCACTTAAACCTAAACTTATTTATCATATACTATTTTTATTATTAACAATTCAAGAATTTGTCTTATTTTATCTTTTCTCAATTACTGAAATCAAAGAGAGTTCTTATACATATATAATTATATATGTCAAGATGTACGATTTTGAAATTTTTAGAAATACTTACTTATATATACTCGATCATTGTATATAATTACCTAAAAGCTTACCTTTTTAAAAAAAGGTAAAGAAAGGCGTCAAGTACACGCGCCAATTGTGAAAAACTGTTATGTATATACAAAATAGTGTTATTTTAATCTGCAAAATTGTTATCTTTATCTGCACAAAATAGTGTTTTCTAAACCATTAAAAACTGTGCTACAAATTATTTTAATTGTGTAAAATATATTCTACAAAAATAATGTGATATCAAACAATAGCGCCAACTGAAAATAAAAACTTTAAAAAATATTTTAACCAAAAAAGTTGTACAAAATGGTTGTTTTAATTCCCTACAAAAATTAAAAAATTTTAATTAAAAAAACTTGGCGCTGCCAAACTAAATAATATGCTTAAATTAACGTATTCTTTAATATATTTACATTGCGGTTATTGATGTAATTAAATTAAGCAAGGCAAAGATATGTTACTAAAAACTAAACTACTGCGGGCAAACTCAACGCGCCGAAGATGTAACGATTCAAGTTCTAACGTCTACTCTGGCGATAGTCTATTGGATGCCACCTAAGAAACTAAACTGCGTGACAGTGAACTATGAGTTGCATTGGATGTTAGGATTAAATATTTCTTTTCCAAATAGCACGCGAATAATAATTTATCAACGCGACAAACAACTTATCAATCAGCCCGAACGTACGGTAGATGTTAAGTTTTTTTGCCAATTCAGCCGCTGCGACCAGGACAGGAGTACTTGGTATTCGTGCGTGTGTATTCAATCAACTTCAGCAATTTATTCTCCGATAGTTTGAACAAAAGCATTTACATGTACCCGGAAACGAATAATTTAATTTTGAGCGGGATCAGTACAAACAGTATAAATATCTCGTGGATTTCTATTGTCACTCTGAAAATCCACTACACACTGGAATACAAAAATGTTGCGATGCGGAAGTGACAAAACGCGGACAACTTTGAGATGAATAATGACCAAATAATTTATTATGTGTATAAAAAATTTACTGCCGCGAACTCTATACCAATTCCGTTTGATTCTGAGATACATAGAAGATTACATAGAAGACTTCATATAACCGTCTGATGAAAGATTTATTTTTAAAACGCTTGGTAAGCAAATTAAGACAATATGATATCATACGTTTACTTTAAGAATATTAAAAAAAATTTTTTTTATTAGAAATTAAATAATAAAGTTTTAAGCAAAAGTATGTATTAGAATAAAACGAACAAAATTTAAATCGTACTCTTATGTAACAAAGGTGATGTAACAAAGATTCCGAGCTCTCCTGGGATACCTAAGGTAACGAGACTTCTAAACTTAATGTATCAGTTAAACTGGAAACTTACGCAAGCTCACGATTCACAAGTGATTTTGTATCAACTGAAGGGTTTAATTGTGGAAACTACAAAGGCAATCAGACCGACAAGAACAAATATTGGAACTTATATTATAATGGAACAAATAATTACTAGATAATTACGAGAGACATGAAGCAGAAATATCGATTTTGCGTGCGGGCTGAAAACGCTTACGGATTTGGTGTATGGAGTGAATCAAGCGCAGTCGTTGATTTGACAGAATCTATCGAAATATCAGTTATGCAATATTACCTACCATTAATATTAAGCCTTATCGTTATCCTTGTAACCTGTAATGTTTACTACTTTTACTGTTGTAAGTATATTTGATATAAATTTCGGACTTTGATTGCAAATTATTTTACATTTTATATATAGAGTTTCTGAAAAGTCAGTTTACTTGTTGAAAATGATATATACTTCGCAATGCATAATATTAGATAATTGTATTATAACGTTTTCTATATAATAGCATACCAACGACGCAAAGAAAGTAACGAACAAGTTCTATCTCCGATCAACGCATTAGCAACTTTATACGAAATGCCTAACGAGAACGTTCAATTCAACGCGCTATACGCTCCTAAGTTGCAATGTAATCTGGAAGAATTTCTCTTGACCATAATCGAAAAATAGCAAATTGCCCTAGTAAAGCTTTTAGGCAGCGGCGCATTCGGAAAAGTAAAAACTAATTTTTTATAACTTAAATATATCCTCGAATACTTTCTCTAATTTTTTAATCAGAAAATTTTGAGGTAAAAACACATTTTAAAAAAATAATTGCAAAAATTCAAATTTTTTATAAAAAGTTAAATAGTATATTTGTGTTAATTATGAAATATTTCGCAGGTATTTCAAGGAACCGTCAAAGATTTCGAAGGGTCGGACACAACGTCTGTCGCCATAAAAATGCTACGAAATAATGCTTCCTCGCAAGAGAAAAAGGAATTCTTGAGAGAAGCCAAACTTATGAGCCATTTTCGCCACACATGTGTTAAGATTGTTGTGCATCTGCTTGGACGCGGATTCACCATTTCTCATATTAGAATTAATGGAAGCTGGTGATTTACTGAAATATTTGAGAGAGAGTCGGACAATGCAACCGTCAGATTCGCACGCTCTGCATCTACAAGACTTGCTCGCCATGTGCGATAATGTTGCACGAGGTTGTTGCTATTTAGAAAAACTGCACTTCGTGTATAGGGATCTCGCGTGTCGAAATTGCTTAATATCCGCGAGAAATCGCGAAAATCGTATTGTAAAAATCGGTGACTTTGGACTAGCTAAAAATATTTACAAAGATGATTATTACCGCATGTAAATACAATTGTTTAAAAAAGATCAATCATTTGTTTCTATTTTTTGCAGTGTAATATTATACATTTTTAAGCTGATTAAAATATGAAAAAATAAACTATTTATATATATTGTATATACATATACATATATATATATATATATATATATATATATATATATATACAGGGTGATTCAAAACAACCGTTTGTCCTTAAAATGTCGTATTCCTGACTTTATTCGAAGACGATTTTTCCTTTACCAAAATTTTATCCAAAACTTAGTTTTTAAATTATAAGCAGAAATAGTTAGCGAATTACGGGACGAGTACGGGCGGTAGGCAGGAGCGGCGCGACTCACCGTCCGATGCAGGTGATTACGTGGGGCGCTCGCTAAATCAGCTGCTTGCTACACGCGATGTGTGTGTGTGTGTGTGTGTGTGTGTGTGTGTGAACGTATACGCGTACTCTCTCTCCCCCCTCCCTCCCTCTCCCCTCCCTCTCCCCTCCCTCACCCCCTCCCCCTCCCCCTCCCCCTCCCCTCCCCCTCCCCCCTCCCTCTCCTCCTCCCCCTCCCCCTCCCCTCCCCCTCCCCTCCCTCTCCCTCCCCTCCCTCTCCCTCTCCCTTTCCCTCTCCCTCTCCCTCTCCCTCTCCCTCTCTCCCTCTCTCTCCCCCTCTCTCTCTCTCTCCCTCTCTCTCTCTCCCCCTCTCTCTCTCTCTCTCTCTCTCTCTGCCTCTCTCTCATACACACACACATACACACTCACTTATTCTTACCTTGTAGAGATTCGATATCTTAATACTTACTTCTTAATAATTACTGATGAAAAATTACTGCACGACCGTAGATAGCAATGAGACGCTTTCATGTGACATACCGAGTAATAAGCGAAGTTTTTTTCTTTCATAAATTGTATCACGTATTGACACTTTTACGAATTTACTTTTACGAATTTACGCACTTTATCGATCAAGTTTAAATTCTTCTGGTGGAATCTCGGATTAGAGAGAAGAAACGCTCTGTCAGTCAGACCAATTATTGTGCCTCTTTTTTGACAGAGAGAGTGCTGTGACTCAAAATTTAAGTAACGTCCAGAAAACGTCGGCTTGTGATACCAGTCAAACTCTAGCGTATTATTGTTTTTTATAATAGTAACGTTTAGAAAGTTGAGATTGTTGTTGGTGCCCTCCTTCATGGTGAATTGTAGTCTTGGATGGTATGAGTTAAAAATCTTTTTTATCTCAACAATCATGGAGGAGGGCGCCGCCATCGCAATATCGTCCACATAACGGACATAAAACGGAAGAGTTACAGGCAAATTTGCAATCGCTTTCTTTTCCAAATCCTGCAATGTAATGTCCGCAATGATTGGTGACAATGGTGAGCCCATGGGGGTACCAAAGGTTTGCTGGTAATATTGATTGTTAAATGAGAAAAATGTGGAATTTAACACAAGCCGGACTGCTGCTAAAAAATTGTCTCTCGGGTTGTCACAACTTTTTTCTATGTAACACCATCTTTCATTGACACTGTCCATTGCCAGATCCAATGGTATGTTCGTAAATAGAGATACTACATCGAGTGATATCAATTTATAATGGTCATCTATGTATTTATTTTTTAGTTTATTAACTAATTGAAAGCTGTTGGCGACATGACTCTCGGCTACGGGTATGGAGTCATGAATTATGTCTTGAAGGAATTTTGCTAAGTTGTATAAAGAGCTACCTCTGGAAGAAACTATTATCCTGAGAGGGCAATCCGGCTTGTGTGTATCTTTGGTAATCCATACGCTCTTGGCAGTGTCCCATCAGAACAATTCAATGTTTTGTACGTTATCTCATAAATATAATTATTCTTCTTCCAGTATGTGAGCAAACTACGGAGGCTATTAGTTAATTTATTACTCGGGTCTTTTTTGATTAAGGCATAGGTGTTAGTGTCATTTAGCATGTCGGTAATTTTGTTAAAATATTTATTTCTGTCCATGGCAACTGTAGTATTGCCTTTGTCAGCTCTGGTAAAAATGATGTCCGGATTATCTTGTAAAAATTTCTTAGTGGTCGTCACGGATTTGTGTAAAAAATTATATTGAGGTGATTTTTGATGGGTTAGGCTCGTTAGATTGTTGATTAACGGTGAAGTTCTATTTCTGATGTTCATTCGTAAAACTGTTGGTAATTTGCTTATGCTATATTCGATGTTTTTCACAAACTCAACAATGGTTTTCTCTCTATTTATAAATGGCAAGCTGAAATTTTCACCAAGTTGTAGAAGGCATTGTACTTCATATGGAAATTTATGTAAGGTTAAATTTACAAACCATTTATCTTTTAAAACAGAAATAGAAGTGGTAGGAATATTGAAATTCCAGGATCGAGAAAAATTTCCGACGGAGAGGATAGAGAGGTTGAGAGAGCAGGGTTGAGGGAGAAGGAAGTGACTGTGGGTATCGTAAACGGATGTTTGGGTGTTGAATTAAGATTTTTACTAGACGTTGTGGTATTATGTGTATCAGTGGTAATGGAGTAAAAATAATGTATCGGGCGGGTCTGTTTTTGCATTAATCTTGTTTGTCTAATTAACAGCCAGTCAAATTTCTTTTCTAATCTTCTACATTCGCTCACAAATTGGAAATGGAGAGAATTACTTTGGTATTTAAAAAAGTTGTATATCGAGATCGGTAGTGATTGTGTTATGTGATGTGACAATTCAATGAATTATATATTTTATACTCAGGTCGCTATTATACTCTACGTTTTGTAAACTTTATGTTAAACCACTTTCAAAGCTGAAAGGCAAGAAATAAATAAATATATCTACTACTATTATCTACTACTTTTATATTATTTTGTACTACTGTTATATACTATTTATTATACTACCACCAGTAATCTTCGTCTAATTTCTTCGTCTAATCAAAAAAGGTCACGCCACAAATTTTCTCACTTAACCGTTTTACCGATGAGAAAAATAATACAATTACCTCAATGCAACAATTTTCATCGTATTTTAATTTCAAATAAATAAATTGTTTTTATCGTTTCACATATATACTAACACATTACAAAACGCGTGCTACGCCATTTGCAACAAGCGATACTTTGCACGATACTCCCTAATTTCGTGATTGCGAAACAATACTTGCCGTTTCGCGCAAGAATCACATTACGAGTCGACGAGTTAACTTCGAGCAAAAGTTATAAATTCAAAGCCGAAGAAGACGAAATCGACGGGTGAAATTGATACAATGTTTGCTTCGACTCTTGTTTCAGAGCACATATATGTCTTCAAAATGTAGGGAAGAAAAGGTTATGATGTTTGATGAACATACGATACGGTTTGATGAAGACACGATACGGCGACATCATATAGTGCATGAGACAAGAGACGGGACGAAACTAAACGTAGACGATCCTACCCTGCCCTTTATCAATCGACAATCGATTGAATTTTAACCGATTCAAGCCGAATCGCTTATGGGTGCAAAATCGAAATGTCATGCGAACACTCGACTAATTATTCGCGACACACTAAAAACTGATGCACTAATGTGCGCTTAAAGCATTAAATACGCTCTCTACATATAAGTTATTTGCGACTCGTGACAATACTTTTACAGCATTGTCATCAATCGTATGGATACTTAGCTTCTCCTTCAGGATAAACCTTCCAGGTACTAAATCCTCCTACGTCAAGGTGTACCCGTTGGGAAAGTTATTTTATATACTTTTTAATATAATATATAATTTGTAATTTATTTTCTAATTGAGAGATTATACTTACATCGCATTTTAACATAAGTGAATAAATATACAACTTAAAATTAAAGATACATATTCGTGGATTACAATATTCGAGAATAGAATTATATTTGCCGATTTTTTATACGACAAATTTCGATCGAATAAATCTTGCGATAAAAACAGCAGTACGTTGTAAAGAAATGAGCGCTAAACGTAAAGTAAATTAGTTCATAGTTGCCGCGAAATTTAACGCATAATACGGAATAAATTTGTGCAGAATATTCTATTTCTTGAATTTCAAATTAATTATTATTTTAATAATTTACTTTCTATTCAAATGAGTAATTAAAAAACATACACATAATTATATATCAAAAAATTGATATTTTTAAACGAATTTAACGTGCGAATAAACTATTGAAACGCCATTCTATATAGCTAAAACAAAATAACTCGGTCAACAGTATCGCACATGACGGATGAAATAATCTTTCAACAGGATTCTGATGTTTCCTTCGTTGTGGTCAAAATATCAAATTGCCCCAATTGTAGCTCGTTAAAAATTACACAGCCGACTGCACGCAAGTCTATTCCACTTGTATGTAAATCGCGTAAATGACTGTTTTCACCTCAAGAATAAAGCCGTACATATCATATTCGATATTTTCGTACAATCACAGATACTTTACATATCAAAGTATGCGATACAGTCAATTTTTGCAGTCAATTCTTTTCGATCGATTAATATATTTTAAAACTGTTTGCTCGTATATTTCATGCTATATTGTATATTCCAAAGCATAAGAAGTTTTTCTCTCGAATACCCATGGGTTGTTGTTCCTTGAGCTTTATACTTTAACTTAAACCTTAAGTACGTTAATCACACTTGCGATACTTAATTAAAAATTACATTATGATTTCATATATAACTTTACTTTTTTCGTAGTTGTGTTCGTGCTGAAGCAATCTCAGCTATTACTTGTTCCATATTTATGTGCTACCATGCTTGATCATCATCAAGTCGGTGAGCAAAAACGCGACGCTCTCGTAATTTTCTCTATTATTTTGACCGTGACATATATTTTTCATTGAAAACACTTGCCGGCCTATCATCATAGTGGGTGTCATTCTGGATAAAATCCTACGCCGCGCCCGCCAGGATTACCCAGAGAGAGTCACCTCGCTGCTCATCCTATCCACGAAGCACGCCAAAAGTCAACAAGTCTCGTTACCGCTCATCTCGTACTTGAAGGCCGCCGACCCTTTCATGTGTATCGGTTAAAAAACATATTTTCTAATCGTGCAAGCGTTCGATAAAGATGTTTAAGATATAAGTTTAACTTTTCGAAAACATCTGCATAATATAGCTGCATAACTTTAACACATTTTTGCAATATTCAGACATATATATATATATATATATTAGAGATAGTTTTACATTCTTATATTCAGATATTACATAAGAAATATATGTATATGTACTCGTATATGTTACGAAATAGAAAAACAGTTTTCACGAATAATCTTATTCAATATATTTAATTTGTTCTCTCTATAATATATTCGATATGTACGATTAATGCGTTTACACAATATTTCAATTTTGCTTACAAGAATTCACTATGGACGTATTGCACGTAACTCTAAACTAATCTGCGTCAATTAAATTTTATTTTTAGATTTTGTTAGTTTACACTCCCTTGCATTTAAAATATAAAAATATTTACAATCTTAATACGTAAGAAAATAAAGTAAATGTAAAAAAATATAGAAAATATATTTAAAATTATATTACAGCCTAATATCATAGACAATTCTTTAAAAAGAGAAAATAATTCATTAAATAACATGTTGATGCAACTCTAACTGTCAAATGTTTAAATAAAGACAACACCAGACCAGAGACCCAGACAACACCAACATTAAGATGTCTTTAAGACATCTTTAAGACGTCTTATGTCCCGATTTTGGACGTGGTGTTGTCTGGGGAGGGAGAGAGACGTGTAAAAGCACCCAGACAGCACATTTTCCCAAAAGATGTATAAAAAATGACTTAAAGATGTCTTATCGTCTTTTAGATATCTTTAAGATGTCTTTTGGACTTTTTGTGCTGTCTGAGCATACATAAATGGTAAATGGAATTATATATATATATATATATATATATATATAATTGATACTATTTCTCTTAAAATAATTATTTGTAATTATTTTCTTGTTCCGCTGCTATGATTCCATCTCTTTCATAAATATATAATAATATTTGTAACTATTTTCCCATTACGTTGCTAGTATTTCTTTTATAAGTATATAATTGTTCGTATAAAATGAGGAAGTGAATAAGAGCTACCCAGTAAACACAAGCTAACAGTAACGTAACATTAATGTTATAATTTCCCACTAAACAATGTAACTGCAATGTAACATGTCGTGTACGTAACAGTTACATTGTTGAGTGGGAAATTATAACATTGATGTTACGTTGCTGTTAGCTTGTGTTTACTGGGTAGCTCTTATTTACTTCCTCATTTTATACCAACAATTATACTTATAAAAGAAATACTAGCAACGTAATGGGAAAGTAGTTACAAATATCAGTATATATTTATGAAAGAGATAGAATCATAGCAGCGGAACAAGAAAATAATTACAAATAATTATATATTTTATATTTTGATAGATTCATAGCACTATTATATACTATATTAATTATTTTTATTTGTTTAGGATAAATTGCAAGCAGAATTTGTTGGAGAAATTGATATACGTTCAGAAAATGACTTATTAAAAACTGAGCTAATGGATGCCCAGAGACAATTGGCGGAGTTGCGGGAAAAGTTTACTAATTTGCAAAATCTGCAAAATCTACAAAACCTCCACAGCCGATTCCGACGCAGCCGATTCCGACGCAGCCGGAGCTGCCGACTGTATCAAAAGAATCGGTTAAAATTTTACAACGTAAGTATGAATAACTTTATCATAAATATTAACATATTAATACATAATTGTAATTTATTAATATTTAACAATCTTTTCATTGCAGTCAGAAAACCTACTCGCTGGCAACGAGCTGGGAAGAGAAGATATCGTGGTCGTGGGTGGAGAGGACGGGGACAAAATAGGACGAGACGTGGACAAAATAATATCACCATTAATATGTGGTAAGTCATTTCACACAAATATTATTTATTATAATAATTTAATAAACCTTTTGTATAAATTAATTTTTTGTTGAAAATTAATAGATAATAAATAATATATTACTTATTATTAAATGTTACAAATCCTTCTACTCGCAATGATTTGCAACTACTTGCCCAGATACACACTCACGCACACCATACCTGCGCCAGCGCTCTGAACAACATTTAGAACAATCTCTACCCAGAGATCGACGACTAGAGACTGCGTCGGAAGCGTTGCAATCCATCATACAGACATCGCAGCTTCTGCGGGCGCGTAAGACAGACGAGGATGTTATTAATTCCGTCTGCAAGATGTACAACAGGCTGTCGGCTTATCAGATCTGTTTAAGCACTCTTCTTTAAGATTAGTACCAAGTAGAGCTTTTCACAATCTTCGTACATACTTTGCAGGCAAAATTTAAAGTAATTTATTTCCTCACTTTAATCATACGCTTCAGATATCTAACCATCTTTCTCGATTTTATTTTTAATTCTTAATTTTTTTTTTAATAATAATTTTATATTGGACTTTTTAAATCTTAAAAGATTTATATTGTAAATAACTTAAATGTAATTTTACATTTTATATACTGTGACGTTGCCGTCCCGCGCGCGTCCGCCGAGTTCCTCCCTAATCGCGTTAGGCGAGAAATAACGAGAACTGTGCCTCAGTCTCCAGAGAGCGTCTGTTATCGTTCTTTTCATTCAAGCGTTATAGATTTTTTATTTTTATTTTTTTATGGTACGAGCGAATGAGTACGGAGGCGATCGAGGCAGAGGAGAAATTAGAGGCACGGCTAACGACAAAAATTCCATGAAGAGCACGGCAGGGTGGCGAATGCGAATCGAGAGCGGAGAGCGCGGAGCACAAGCAGGAAGGAAAAAGCAGAGGCAAGCCCGTGGCAGTCTACCGGAGAGAAGTCAGCGGTGGAAACTCTGCGACGGCCCTGTCGAACGGGCCTTACAATTATATACGGCAATACCGTGGGTGCACGCGCCCCCGACACGACCTTGAGCGTGCCGCGTACCGACGTTGTCGCGTGCCGTCGCGTGATTGGCCGCGATAACACGCACCTCGCGTGCGCAACCTTGGGGAAGGCCCCGAGCCATCGATCCTGGATCGCGAGGATCCGGGCAGCAGCCTGTCGCGACCTGTGTGATAGAGAGGACTTCGGACTGCCGCTCCCGTCTTGCCATTCCGTTGGGGTATTTGGAAAAAGACGAGCCGTTGCCGACCTAGCCTACCCAGGAATGACGAGGTGCCGGTGAGGTTGCCCTCCGTATAATAAGCCACGTGCGATCGCGTCCGAGATCGCGTCATTCTGTCGTCGTCGTTGTAATTTTAGTGATTTTTGGTGTCCGGGCTATGCCCCGTAATTATTAAAGTTCTTAGTGTCGCGGCCACGACGACAAGTGATCTCGATCCCAGGAGCCTGCAAAGCACAGGCCTCGTTTATTGTATTTAATTATGATATCGCGTTAAAGTATCGATGTCTCTCTGGAGATTCGCGTCGCGAATATTTCGTTGCATGTAATTAAGCGTCGTATGGCATGTCGAAGTACGTAGTGTGAATGAGATAGAGTGATTGAGCGTCGCGTTAGACGCGTGCTATTGCGTGAGCCGCCTGTGAAGCGTGAATGTGTGTGAGAGAATTGCGTCGCGTTGCCGTCTTTGTCGGCGTTTCGATTTCACTTATTCTTCGCGTCAACATCGAAAATTTCGCTACGACTCAACACGGCTGGCGAGGCCGTTGTGACCGAAAATCGTCGTTGTATCCGGAAGTCGGGAAATGTCCGACTTATAATTCAACGTCGTTGTGAGAGAATTTGATCCGTCGGATCGAACATCCAGTCTCGTATGCGAATCGCTACCGCCGAGCGCGGCGAGTGTGAATGCTTACGTGTCGTTGTTATTTCGTTTTGTATTATATACTCGCGAATATTATTGTTATCAATGATCATATTTAAAGGTTATTCACGCATCTTGAGTCGGGTTTATGATCTGTTAATATTATTAGTTCTGTTCGCCGATTTTCTCGATCTGGGATCGTAATAACGTTAATTTTCCGTATTTCTTGATGAATGTTTCTCTTCACCGCTTTATTCACCCTTAATTATCTGCTTGTCATTACTCACAAACCGGGTATCATCCGTTATCTTTACTTCTTTCTTTTATTAATTTTATCTTTAATTAAACTTCATCATTTTGCCTCTCTTCTTATTAGTATCTTTAATTGCTTTTAATTCACTATTTTATTGTAATAAACCCGGCTTTATTTACCTTATTCATTTGCTTTTTTTTTTGTGTTCGTTACCGCCTGTATTGTTCGTCCGTTTTTAGTGCCTACCGTATCTGTCGCCTCTTGCCCAATTTTGCGTTCCGTCAACCAACACCCTGCCCCTCTGCCGTTAGGCGAGCTAGCCCGCTCGTGGCGAACACCGGTAATTAACGTTCGCGTAATTTAGTGCGATATCGCGAATTGACGCGTAAGAGACGGCGTCTGGCGCCCAATCTTCGGTTTTCGCGCTATACCTTAGATTCTCGTCACGGCACGCGTGGAACTCCTACCAACCCGTTCCTTTTCGGCGCGTTATCATTTCCTTTGATCCTTTCGCCCTTTTTGTCGGCGACTTCCCGCATAGCTCTCGCGTTCAACGAGTGAATTCCCCGTCGTTGGCGCATATAAAAAGATCCGCGCGACGGCGAGAGCGGGACGGCAAATAAGCCCGTTCGCAACGGGAATATAAGTCGTTGCAATATATATATATATATATATATATATATATATATATACATATATACATATTTCATAAGATATATATGTATTTATATATACTCCATAAGATACAAATTATCGTATACCTCCTCTCTGCAGATTGCGTGCACGAGGTCTCCCGCGACTACGAATATTGTAATCGAATAATGGTTCTGAATCCGGCTCTGATTCAGCGACAGTCGATGCTATGCAATTAAATAAAAAAAAATAATAGAAAATGAGATCTTTTATTTGTTTCCAAAAAAAAAAAATATATATATATATCTTATAAAATATCTATCCATAATTACATATACATACATACTAAATATATATACATACATAAATAGTATGTATATATAAATATATATACATACATATATACATATTTCATAAGATATATATGTATTTATACATACTCCATAAGATACAAATTATCGTATACCTCTCTGCAGATTGCGTCCACAAGGTCTCCCGCGACTACGTGGAAGTAAGTCGTTCGTTCTTGTAATATTGTCATCCAATAATGGTTCTGGATCCGGCTCTGATTCGGCGACAATCGATGCTATCGATAGAATAGAAAAGATGAATAAAAACTGAGACTTTAGAGAATATACCGAATATATAGATAGGTTAACGGGAAAGAACTAAATAAAAACTTGATAAAATTAAATCAGATAATACAGTATTTAAGAAAGAATAAAGGACACACATTTTTTCATTTATTTATATACATATATATATATATGTATATGTATATATATATGTAATTCTTCCGAAGTCTATTCGAGTGAAAGTATTGCTATTTTCGACCAAAATCAGTATTATATATACATATATATAAAATATATAAATACATACATATATATATATATATACACACATATAGGGACTCAATTCCTATATAAATAAAGTCTATCGAAGTCTTCTAAAAGAATTTATAAACATAAAAAAATTTTGGTTGAAAATAGGAGCAAGACTTTTACTCTCGGATAGACTGTAAGATTTATCTATAACCAAATAGCAACGTACGAAATTTTTCAAACGTATACCGTGATAATCCATATTCATTCGATGCAATGTTGTCCGATGTAATTATCGGATCTATTACGGCCCCTTGGTCTTCAATCATGCTATGTGATATAGACAGAGGTTCCTGCACTATATAAATAATAAATGTAAAAATATAAATGTTAGAAATTTATAAAAGTTAATTAGGAATAAAAAAGTAAAGAAAATATAGAAATCTTTGTTTTTTACAGGATATTGATGTAGAAGGTATTTCAAGAGTCTATTTTATATATACTAATTTTACATATGCTTTTATGTTAGAGGGAAAAGAATAAACTTTTTTACATTTATACTTACAGTGCTGGACAAAATAAATCATACACCTTTCAACAAATTGAATTTGTTAGTATAACTATTTTTTTAACAAGCAAATAGATTATTAGATACAGGAAAATCAAAGCATTTCAAAGTATTTAAATAAAGGAAATATGAAATAATAAAAATTGTGCTCAATTTTTTTGCAAAAAAATTATTATTCAATATTGTTACATTTTGCCCTGGACAAAATAAATCATACACTTTTAGAAGTAATATTTAACAAACAAATAAAATTAATTCTAATGATGCTTAGTACTTGGTGTGACCGCCTTTAGCTTTTAATACTGCTTCCAGTCGGCGAGGCATACTCTCGACTAATTTCTTCAAGTATTCAGGATCAATTTCCTCCCAGGCCTTCTGGAGTGCTGCATAGTACGATGTCTTGTCACTTACGTTCGTTTTATCCACGTTCCCGTCCAAATAAGCCCACAGATTTTCAATGGGGTTTAAATCTGGTGATTGTGGCGGCCATTCGAGCAGTTTTACTTTATTAGATTTGAAAAAGGCAGTGGTTTTCTTCGCCTTATGCTTTAAGTCATTATCTTGTTGGAAGATAAAGTTGTTTTCTAAATCCAATTTCAAAATAGATTCTTCCAAATTCTCGCACAATATATCGATATATCCTTCTGCCGTCATAATGCCTTCAATTCGAGCCAAATTACCGATACCAGACCATGCAAAGCACCCCCATACCATAATATTACCGCCTCCATGTTTTATAGTCTTTTGAATATTTACTTCTTTGAGAGCCTCACCAGGTTTTCGCCACACTCTAGACCGCCGTTTTTGTCCGAATAACTCAAACTTGCTCTCATCAGACCACAATATTTTTTTCCAAAAGTCTAGAGGCATATTCGCGTACTTCTTGGCAAACTCGAATCGCTTTTTCTTATTTCTTTTATTGATAAAAGGACGCTTTGACGCGAACATGCTTTTCAGTCCAGATTCCCTAAGTTTGCGACGCACAGTGCGACTGCTGACAGTCAGGTTCATCGATTCCACAATGTTTCGCGATGATAGCTTCGGATTTTGCTTTACCATTCGAACGATTCTGGTGTCATCACGAGAAGTTGTAGCCCGCTTTCGACCTTTTCCGGAATAGTTTGCCACAATCCTATGTGTTTCGTATTTCTTCCAGATGTGCTGCACTGCTCCAACAGAGATCGAGTATTTATTGGCAATTATCCTAAGAGAATCACCATTCTGTCGGTCGCGAATGATCAAATTTCGGATATCAAGAGAAATTTGCTTCGATGACATTGTTCTTGCTCGTCACAGATACTACTGATTCACCGAGCACGTAAAGTCTAGTCGTAGATACAATGTAAACAAATAGTAAAATGACGAACAATAGCAGAACGACGAAATGTAAATATTGACAGTTCCCTACGTTATACTATTTAAGTGTATGATTTATTTTGTCCAGGGCAAAATATAACAATATTGAATAATAAATTTTTTACAAAAAAATTCAGCACAATTTTTATTATTTCATATTTCCTTTATTTAAATACTTTGAAATGCTTTGATTTTCTTGTATCTAATAATCTATTTGCTTGTTGAAAAAATAGTTATACTAACAAATTCAATTTGTTGAAAGGTGTATGATTTATTTTGTCCAGCACTGTATATATGTATATAGGTATAAATGTAGAAAAGTTTATTCTTTTCCCTCTTTCATAAAAGTATATGTATAATATAAAATAAACCCTTGAGATTTGAAATATTTTCTACATTAACATCCTGTAAATACACTGTTCACATATCGTAAAAAATAATCCGAAAACAACGATGCAATATAACTGCCTTTATAAAATATATTAGGAACAGAACAAAAGCCAACTGCATTTTAAAAGAGAGGTTGTTAGGTAAAAATGGCAAAGTTAAAATATTAGATGTAATGTAATATTACCTATATGCGCGTCTAACAGATCACTATCAATTATTTCTTGATGGTCGAGGGTGTCGTCAAAAGTATCGGCTTGCAAATCTGCAATAAAAATATATTCTCCTTTTCCCTTTTCTATAAAATATATATTGCAAAGCACTATATTATATAGCATAAATTTTAAAACAAACCAAAGCTCTCCTCGGGCATTTGCGACACGCTGCTAAGTGTCTGCAAAAATTCGTTCAACGAAAGCCTGCAGTAATAAAAAATATACACATATAAAAAATTACAATGTGACATTACACGTATATGTAACAGTAAACGTAAAAACTTGCGATATAACTTTAAAAAAAAATATATATAATATATATATATATCGTAAAGTTTAAAGCAGATGCCTTTAAAGCAGATTATAGAATATTTAATTACCTTCCTAAGCTCAAAGAGGTTTGTGCTTCCATAATGCGCTTGTCGCGCATTACATTATGTTGGACGCGTATTCTTTTTACGCTACGTCCCTCCGCTAATCTCCCAATATTTATTTCTTGATCGATAATTAATTCACCTAAATTATCTGTAAAAAGGAAAAAGATTATATTTTGTAGAAATACATTTATACAATGTGCAGAATATTTACAAGTTGCGATAATAAGCAATACATACGAAGAAATTTCCAAATATTTGGATGTATTCCACCAAGTTTATGAAAAAGTACGTAATGAAAACTTTCCAAAGAATTGTTCGTCCGTATAGGCGTACCAAAAACGGAAACTTCTTTTTTTAATGGAAGCCAAACACGCCTTAAATAAACAATGAATTGTAATACAGCGGGATACTCTGTCGCTATCAGATCAGCCTCTTCTTGAATTATTTGCAATCCTTCCTCAAATGCATTAACCGGTGCTAATGGCAAAGCCATGGTAAGACCAAATACCTTCCTAGGGGCTGTGTTACGAGCGAAAAGCCACGCAATGTTAGAAAGAAAGAAAGCAATTGCCTAGTATGAAGACTTTATTCAGAAAGGTGTTGATACTTCGAGCTACGACTTAAGACTAAACTAAACTAAACTAAAACTACGTTCAAGAAAGATCTCTAGCCTGAGGAACCGCTCGAAAATTAACCAGAGTCGCGTCCAATAGTATTGCTAGTTTTTAGATGTCGAAAATCGGGATTGGAGCGGTTAAAAGTAAAAGGATAGGATAGTAGGGTTGCAAGGTAAAAATTGAGAATAAATGGAACATATGGATGTAATAACTTTTAAGGTAGGGTAGACTTTCTCTTTTATGATCGACTGTGGATAGGAAGGTTCAAAGGAAATATCTGTGAAGGTTTTAGACGACTCGTCGGGTTAAACTGCCTATTGTACTCTTACTTTTAATTTGTTCCAAATGTAGATTGTAAACTTAAACGTGAGTTGCGGCACGTAACAGCTGTCGTTAGTCCTAAAGCTTTCCAACATCTTAGTACCGCCTGCGTAATATATAATATTGAATCATACTTAACAAGTAGATAGTAAGTTACACCATAATAAAAAAATTTATTTTAAATCACAAAATTACTAGAGATTCCTTGTTATTCTAGATACGTCCTGATTAAAATGAAATCAACAACCAGTTATACGTGCTTCTGGAAAAATCTCTCTTGCAACTGTCATTGCCGCACGTTCATAATCACTCATAACAAACTGTAACGATCCCCCCTTGAGCGATCGTGTTACCCGGCCGTCGATCCGCCGGAAGGCTGTCGCCCGGCGACCACCAGCCGGGCAAATGCAGCGGCGCTATGCGCCCTTTTTAAACAAATTAATAACGCGACCGAATCGAGCCGTTATACGGCCGCCGTTGTCTAAAGCCAGGGCCGTTGTCTCGGCGCTTCCGAACCGCTCCGAATCCTGACGGAAACCGCCGAGCAACGGTCCCTGCCGCACTACCCGAACGCCGCCGAAATAATTTATAAGAATAATTGTTCGTATTAAACAGAACAATCGGGCCCGACGGATATCGCCGAAATTACCCGAACGGGTAATTTCTCGGTATAAAAAGAGCGATCCGGTACCGAAAAGGTCACTCGGGTTCCCGATCCGACAGAGCCAGCACGGCGCCTGATCCGAATCCCGAACAGCTCTTCTACAGGAAGCAAGAGGTAGAGCGCACTCCGCCTCCGTCGAGAGATCTCGCAAGCTTCTCCGAGAGCCTCCTCCAAAACTGCAACGAATGCAGAGAGATTGAGCGCACTCCGTCTCGTCCGAGCGATCTCGGTAGCATTCAAATATCCGTCTACACCTTGCACGATCTAATAAAACCCCGATAGAGCGATCTCTGCCGCGGGCGAGAGATCTCGCCGATCGCTGCATCCCAGTGCATTCATCCTCACACCGACACGAAAACATTAGAACGCGAAATACATTAAAAACCATATCGGGCAATATTTTCGCACTCTCTCGCGTTCCGCGCTCTCACGCGCCTGCACGCGCCCCGCGCTCTCACGCGCCCCGCGCCTTACGCACTCTCGCGCCCCGCGCACTCCCGCGCACCCCGCGCGCCCGAACAGCTGACGCGACAATAACACGCCGGGACTTTAAATCTATATACACGCACCGTCAATACATTTACACACGCACACACCGAATCGTCACATACGCACCGTCTACACATTTATACACGCACACACACCAAAACTATATACAACGCGCCGTACGCACACGCATGCACCGAAACATTATACACGCACCGCCTACACATTTATACGCACGTACACACCGAACGCATACCTGCATGCATACGCATGCACCGAACCATTATACACGCACTGCCTATACATTTATACACGCTTACGAACCGAGTCTATCTACACACACGCCTACGCTTTTATACGTCCATACGGGCCGAATTTATACACACGCACCATCAATACATCGACTCTCACACTTGTAAATACGCATCCTCACTTCATCCGCTGTACATGCACTACTCAACTATTTAAATAAACGACTTATCATTTAACAACCGAGTCTATTGTCTCGCCGACCCTTTCACGAACCCTGATCTCGATTGAGCGAGTCCGAGCCGAATATTCGCGAAAGCGGTATGTTACAAACTGTATCCCTTGCAATGCATTCGGATGGAGCTCTTTCACCCTTTGCCAAATCGCATTATATACATCCATCGTACGCTTCTCACACAATGCAAAAAGAACAGGTTTACCCTAATGAATAAAAAACAAAAAAATATATCACATGGAAACGTCTTATCAACATTTATAAGGAGATCTTAAAAGCTATTAAAAAAATATATTATGCGCGCGCGCGCGCACGCACACACACACACGCGCACACGCACGCGCACACACACACACACACGCACGCACGCACGCACGCACGCACGCACGCACGCACGCACGCACACACACACGCACGCACGCACGCACGCACGCACGCACGCACACACACACACACACACACACACACACACACATATATATATATATACAGCATACCGTGTCCATATATCGTATAAGAATGGTATATAATTGCACGAAGGATGGCACTCTGGGAACGACCTGTTCATAAAAGGATGAATTTCTTCAACTAGTGCATATTTTGATATCTTTTTGCTTCTAATCTTTGTTTTTATCTTTTATTTAAATTTCTCAAATGTTGCTTACCGCAAATGTATCGTCCATGAATATTTCTGTGGCTGCTGTTAGAGCGTCTAGTAGGGTATCAGTTGTGAATAGCACTGCTCTATAGCCATTATCAGATAATACTATGCCTTTATAAATGCGTTCTATCGGCTGATAATTCATTAATGCTACCTCAAGTTCAGCAATAGTCTGCGGTGTTTCCGGTCTGTGACGTATCTGTTCTCTGTACAGAAAACTTCTCATGGCACGATAGGATATCTTTTTCGCGACTACTGGATTCCTGTAAGATGCAATGTAAATAAAATTATCTAAGTTGAGAGATTTAATATTTAATCTGCGAATATTACTAAAATTGCCTAATATTTGTTTTTCTTTTCCAATTCTTTCCTTTTATTAATTAATTAGAAAAAAAATAAAGATTTCTTTTTTCTATATTTTGATTAATTGAACAGTTTCTCAGATTTCAAATACATTTCAAAATTTTGATAGTTATTTAAAGGAACTGTCTTCTGTATTTACATTAACATAATAAGGTAACGTTCATGCTAAATGTGATTGCACGCGTATTGTCGAAAAAATACAATACCTGGAGAAGCTATATTACATAAATATTTAAAAAATTATCTGACTGGTAAATATTTTTTTTTCATTAATTATCCTATTATGAACACTCTCAGGTAATATTCGGTACGATCGGATAATTTCCGATAATTCACGTGCAAGCGAAAGATCAATTTCGATCGGGACCTGATTTGATGCGAGATTTTATGTAGCGATTAGAAAAAATCGCTACCGTTTCGTATATCGTATATTGCCATATATTAATGGCGATAAGTCGATTCCGATAATAAATGCATATCTTAAAGATACAGGCAGAAATGTAGTAAACAAAGCTCACTAGTAATTTTAAATTGTGTTTATCCGATAAAAATCTTCTTAAATACTTCCGTATATACCCGACCACCATTCAAATACATAAGAACGCCACCCGCTGAAAGTTACTCGTCATAGAATTCTATAAACTTTTGCATTTTAAATTATGTGTAATCACAGATCATTAAACAAATTAGCTACAATATAATGTTTTTTGTCCGTTGAATAGAAATATTATTATCTTGTATAAATCAAATACATCAACTTACCGTCGGCATACCATATCAAATATATCTTTCGGTTTCATTATTGTTTCTCGACAAATTTGCAGCATTTCTTGCTTCAATTCAATCTCTTGCAACATTGTCTCGTTCGATGGATGATTGTGCGACGTCTTTAAAGTGTATGTCTCATCCTGATTACGCATCAATACCGCGTAGCATTTCAGACTTCGTCGCGATGCACACCGATAGATACCATTGCATCGTTTATCGATATGATAAACATGTCCCTCGTATACGAATATGGCCGTATCATTACGTTTACCTGTAACTTTCTCCATAGCAGCACGAATATTTTATTTTTACGTATTATGAAAGATAGCGAGCTAAGCCAAAAAGCTATATTTTTACTTAATCATTAATATAGTCACGAGAAATATTTTCTACTGCCGTTAAATGAAACGAAACTATTTATATTTAAGAAAGAAATACATCTTTTACGATAAGTTCTTTGTTATATCTTCGCAAACGTTCTTCTTGTTCTTGCCCGGGATACATCGGCAGTGCATAGGATGGAAGGTTAGCTGAACCGTACTCCTCGCGAACGGTCGTGAAGGACAATCGGAAGTGCCGATGCAGAATATAAAATTAAGTATCGCCTTGGTATAATAATTTTTGCTAGAGAGAATAACGAGTGTTGTATTAAGCATCTACGGACTATCATTTCAATTGTTTTAGTTTACACTGCAGTGGCATAAATTAGGCGGGAAGACCAGAAAGGGCCCTGCTCGGCATGGGCTTATGCGCTTATTTTTGCAATATAAAAGTTTTTTATAGTATATATTATTTTTTTCTCATACCCTACATTTTTCAAAAAAAAAATACAATTTTATACTTTAAATTAAATACTCTAAACTATATCTAAAAGGAAACCATATGTAGCTTCTAGAGGAGGTCCGGCCATCCCTGGGCTACATATGGCTTCCTTCTAGATCTAAAGAATATTCAATTTAAAGTATAAAATTCTATTTTAGAAAAATGTAGGGTGTGCGAAAAAAATAATATATACTATAAAAAACACTTTTATATTGCAAAGATAAGCGCACAAGTGTATGTCGAGTAGTGCCCCCTCTAGCCCTCCCATTTTTAATTTACGCCACTGCAGTGTGAACTAAACAATTGAAGGCCGTAGATGCCTAATACGACACTCGGTATGCTCTCTAGAAAAAGTATTATACCAAGGCGATACATGATTTTACACTCGATCTCGGCACTTCCGATTGTCCTTCACGAACGTTCGCGAAGATATAACAAAGAACTTATCGTAAAAGATGTATTTCTTTCTTAAATGTAAATAGTTTCGTTTCATTTAACGGCAGTAGAAAATATTTCTCGTGACTATATTAATGATTAAGTAAAAATATAGCTTTTTGGCTTAGCTCGCTATCTTTCATAATACGTAAAAATAAAATATTCGTGCTGCTATGGAGAAAGTTACAGGTAAACGTAATGATACGGCCATATTCGTATACGAGGGACATGTTTATCATATCGATAAACGATGCAATGGTATCTATCGGTGTGCATCGCGACGAAGTCTGAAATGCTACGCGGTATTGATGCGTAATCAGGATGAGACATACACTTTAAAGACGTCGCACAATCATCCATCGAACGAGACAATGTTGCAAGAGATTGAATTGAAGCAAGAAATGCTGCGAATTTGTCGAGAAACAATAATGAAATCGAAAGATATATTTGATATGGTATGCCGACGGTAAGTTGATGTGTTTGATTTATACAAGATAATAATATTTCTATTCAACGAACAAAGAACATTATATTGTTGCTAATTTGTTTAATGATTTGTGATTAAACATAATTTAAAATGCGAAAGTTTATACAAATCTATGACGAGTAACTTTCATCGGGTGGCGTTCTTATATGTATATTTGAATGGTGGTCGGGTATATATGGAAGTATTTAAGAAGATTTCGATCGGATAAACACGATTTAAAATTACTAATTAGCTTTGTTTGCTACTGTATATTTAAGATATGCATAATATTATCGGAATCGACTTATCGCCATTATATGACAAAACACGGTAACGGTTTTTTCTAATCGCGTCATGAAGTCCCGATCGGAATTGATCTTTCGCTTGCATGTTGTACGAAATCATGCTGTCTTCACGGGCGTGCGTGAAGACAGATCAATTTCGTGATTCGTAATTGGCGCGCGCTATCAGAAGCCCCGCGCACTCAGTCGCGCGCGCGCTTTGATTATGCGCGAAAGGGCACATTATCTCTCAGCCGCAGCGCCCAACCAGCGACGCCCACGCGAGTTGACAGTAAAAGCTGTCAAAAGCCGATTCGTAGAATTTGCAGCTGACTTTCGGGAAGGTTCCAACTCGCGCATCAACGGTCGACAAAGACCAGTGATTCGGCAAGGAACCTTCCAGAAAGTCAGCAAGCATAAAACAGGGACAAAGCGAACAGCAGTAGCAGTCGCTCTCGAAGTTTCCGCACAAAACCATATACTAGAAATTCACACGCATTCAAATTAACGACACGGCAATTCTCAACGATAAATCGACATTGGATTACGGAAAGAATAATTGATTCGGATTACTTTAGTCACTATTTCATTTATTTGTTTCTTGTACTAATTATTTGTTATTAAAGTGATTTGCAAAAGAAGACTGAAATATCTTTTAACTACCGCGATCCACGTTATACCTGACGTTCCTCAGAAGCGTATAAAACATTTTGGTCCTTCGAGCCGGATCCTTCCGTGGATTACCGCCGCTTTCTCTCATCTAGTGCAAGGCAGTGGGTCGTGCGTAGTGTTCTGTGCATTCACGTTAATCCAAGTGTCCTGAAAAAATGAAAAAGCAAGCAGACAACCTCATACAAGACCAGCGGGAGTTACATGACCGTATCGCGCGTGTCGTGGAGAATATGAGGAAATCAGGTCAGGCAAATATTACCCAAGGCACCGTGCAATCCCGCCTCCAGAAGTTGGAAACCTATTGGTCCAAATTCGAGCTCCAGCACGAAACTCTCCGCCACGATTACCGAGAATTAGTCAAATTGCATGATTATGTGAAGAAGGATTTCTACGGTATTGTGGAAGAAGCCTGTTCATCATAGGATATTTTATTTAAAAAAATATTTGCGTCAGAAAATTTTTTGAATTTTTATATAATAGCTTTTCCAGATATTGTATTTTTTTCGACAATGTTCGTACAATATTATCGCCTTCGGCAAGTACGTTACATTACATTATTTTAATGTAAATAAAATAGAAGACAGTTCCTTTCAATAACTATGAAAATTTCGAAATGTTTAATCTGAAAATCTTTTCGATTAATTAAATTTAAAAAAAGAAATATTTATTTTTTTCGTTCTAATTAATTAATAAAATGAAAGAATTTGAAAAGGAAAACGAATATTAAGCAATTTTATTTATATTCGCAATATTAAATTAAATATTAAACCTTTCAACTTAGATAATTTTATTTACATTGCTTTGTACAGGAATCCGGAAGCTGCGAAAAATATATCTTATCGTACCATAAGAAACTTTCTGCACAGAGAACAATACATCACAAGCCGGAGATACCGCAGACCCTTGCCGAACTGGAGGTAGCATTATCAGCCGATCGAACGCATTTATAATAGCACAGTATTATTCGATGATGGCTATAGAGCAGTGATATTCACAGTATTATCCGATGATGGCTATAGAGCAGTGGTATTCACAACTGACACCCTACTAGACGCTCTAGCAGCAGCCACAGAAATGTTAGTAGACGGTACATTTTCGGTAAACAATATTCGAGGAATTTAAATAAAAAATAAGAACAAAGATTATAAGCAAAAAGATATCAAAATATAAACTAGTTGAAGAAATTTATCCTTTTATGAACAGGTCATTCCCAGATTGCCATCCTTCGTACAATTACCCACGCAACAATTTGACGTTCTTTGGATGTCTAAAGGACGTCCTGTTCATCATACATGGACAGCCTTATGACGTACGAAACATATCCCAAAGACGTACAATGTACCGCCTAAGTACGTCCAATAGACATTATTAGTACATTCATTGTTTCGCTTTAAAGCATTCAATAGACGTTGTATGTACATCGTTAGTACATACGTACAATGACATATCTAATGGACGTCTATATATAAGCGATATAATAGGTCTGTTTTTTATTGCTGAACTGGCTGAATTAGTTCAGAGTTTATTTTTTTACTCCACATTGGAAGAAAAATAATAAACTCTCAACTTGTAGTTCAGTCGCAGTTCAGGTAGCAATAAAAAACAGACCTAATATGTATCGCTCAGACATCCAATCAAAATGCCATTTGTTGTGTTATGAAAGCCAAAATCTATAGTCGAAATATAACTAAAACAATTGCAATTTGTATTCAATGAGCAGGAAATAATATTGAATGGAGATTATTACATTCGCAAGAAAACGCGAAAAAATAAGAAACAGAAAAAATAAAATTAGGTTAATATAATTATTTTTTATTTTGAAAAAATAGTTTATAATGTACTTTTGTAATGTATTTATAATGT
The DNA here is from genome assembly GCA_963971435.1 of Lasius platythorax. Lineage (NCBI taxonomy): Eukaryota > Metazoa > Arthropoda > Insecta > Hymenoptera > Formicidae > Lasius > Lasius platythorax. The sequence goes on along the minus strand of OZ020541.1, from coordinate 19,008,405 downwards.
ACTTTTGTAATGTATTTTACTTTTGGAATTATAAAATAAATAAATAATATATTACTGTGAAGTGTTCAAAAGAAATTTCTTTTATTTTATAAAACTAAATAGATAAACAAAACAAATAGATAAACTAAATAAAACATAAAATAAAAAGTAATTTCTTATTAAAAAAAAATTACTATTACAAGTGACTTTACTTACCATTAGCTTGACAATAGATAAAAATAGAAGTAGATAAAAATAGTAGAAAGTATAAGATCGTATAAAATAATAAATGACTAAAGTAGAACTTAGTTATTATCACGATTCTTCGGAATCCTGTCCGCTGCTCGTCGGAACCAATCAATTATAGTACTTTCAATGGTACGATCATCTATTTTTCGGTACTGCTTTTTTACAGCATCTGTAAATTGTATATACGTATATTTTTTAAAAGTATACAAATTCATATATTATAATAAAGTATATGCACGTATAATCAATGCAGCACATTAAAAAATTACTTTTTTTTTACAATGAGTTTTTCTTTTGAAAGAAGATGTTAATTGTACAAATACAAATTTGAACAACACCTCGTTTACTAACAGTAAATGGATTATAAAACATTCTAGATTTGTCTAGAACAGAAAATCCATATTTTGAGTGGATTTAAAATATGGAATTGCAGATTCCAAATACGGTTTTTTAACCTGCATAAATCTTGACAAATGTGAAATTTTTGATCTGTTTACTTTAAGTTAATAAGAAAGGTTTTAATAAATTTGTAGAATTAAGATTTCCTTTAAAAGAGAACTCATTTTATATTTATTTGTAAGAAAACTAATTTCTTTACTTATTATAGACTTCCATATTTATAAAATTCCATTTTAGAAAGATATTTACCAAATAGTATACGGGCGAAATGAGTTCCTCCCAACCTCTGGTTTTTCTTTCTTCCCAACCATGAAATTTGAAGAGACAAATGAGGAGTGAAAATATATACCAGCATACGTCGTATTAATTCGGCCGGAACTTTTCCTCCGCGGTTATAAAGTATATTTTCCTTTCAAAAGAAAAAATGAGATGGCAGATTGACTTAATATTATAGTTTATTTTTAATATGTATATTAGGGTAGATCAAAAATGGGAATTAACATTTAAACAATAAAGAGTATAGAAACTAAATCTACTTTATAGCAGTAACTTTTTTTTATATTATATTAACTATGTTATTGTGATAAAATGATAATACATGGTCAAACTGATCAGACTTACAAGCTGTGCGCGTGCGATGTCTTTAGTTTGTAATAAATTTTCCAAATCAAGAAAATTTTGCCAGTTTTCTAAAGGAAAGGTTGGCAAAATATTTTCTTTTGATTTTTCTTTGCCCGTTGATGTTTTAAGATTGATTTCTTCGTTTTTCTCAATCCAGGTCTGGCTCAATGTTGTCACTATTTCTAGAATTGCTCGCATATCAAATTTGATTATTGTCAAATCCCTGACTATCTGTTTCTCGAATTCTATTAAAAAATTAAAATGTAAAACTTACAAAGTTTCCAAAAATTTTTATTATATTGCAACAAGAAAATAATATACCTGTCTCTCCATTATATCGTGTTTTTTTAGTTATCTTTTCAGTTGATTGTGCTTGAATTTGTTCAGCAGTTAATTGATTTTCTTGCATTACTGTGCCACTCATATTAAATTCTCCTTGTGAAGTGATATCTAAAATATTTAAAAGATTATAATGTTACAATAATTGAATAGAAATCTATTTAATGTCATAGAAAATGAAAGATTACCTTCTTGTAACTGGTCAACATTTTCGTCGGCCTTATTTAGCGGTGATCGTGAACGTGCAGCACTATTTCTTCTTGATGGCATCGACGAAAGATTTTGATTGACATCTAGAATCCGGTTTGATTTTTGGCGTAGGGTTTTCGGTAAATCCATTTCTGAACATTTACTTTCTTTTGACGATTGTGGTATCTCCTTTTTTATCGAAGATTCTTTATATTTATATTTTGTATTGGTATCTTTAGATGACTTGGATGACTCGGATGAATCGGATGAATTGGATGAATCGGAGACATATTTCCTATTGGGTTTATGAATTCGTTTTTTCACAACCTCTGACTTATCAGTAAAGTCAGATGTAATTTCTGCTTGTGTTAAATGCCGCTGAGCTATTTCGTAGTCACCTGAAAAAATATTCTATACTTGTTTTCGTGGCAAAAAAATATGAGTATATATTTTATTTTACGAAAGTGTATTATTGTAAGTTGAAATACAAAAAAGTGTGAATTCGACAGTATAAATTTCATTAAATAGAAGTTCAACTGTGAATACAATGTGTGCGTGTATATATATGTTACTTACCAAACGAATAAAGGATTCTACACTTGTAAAATGGCCATTTTTCATCCGGCACCGTTCTATTTTTGACGCATTTTGTTGAAAAAGCATTATTGAAAGGCCATGAACAATAGCTTGTCTCTGACGATTTAAATATCCAGAAATCAGGAACAACCTCCACAGACTCCTCTTCAATGAAGTGAACAATACAAAACTTAGAAGACATGCCTGAAGTTATATGCAAATAATAATTATTGACTATGGATGAGTGGAAAGATGACAACATTTTTATGATGCTCTTCAGATTGATTAGATTCATCAAACATCGGAAGAACCACACATTTATTATTAATATTTTCAATTGGGAATGCTTGCAAACTGCCATATTCGCCAGAAAATTTAATAACACCAAAGCATGTCGACGGTGCTGACAAATGAAAAAATGGTTTTCCATTTTTTAACTTTTTGCCAATAATTACTATGGAATTGTTGCGATGGCAAATAGTTTCAATCATTACAATGCTTTCATCTGCCATGATACAGTAGTTGTTCGGTTTTTTTGTTGTAATTTTAAAATTCTTGAACTGAATATCTTTATGCATAGGCGATGTACATCCATCTATCAACCTTCCATTGTAGCATTCCTTTCCTAATTTATATGTTTCAATAGTTTTGTTGACGGATTTAATGCAATGACTATTTCTGATTTCATATATACGGTTACTTAATTGCTCAAGAGGTTTATCATTATTTCTGATCAATTTTTTTATATATTGTAAATAATTTTTGAAAATAAAGGCAGAAAATTCGTCAAGAGCTCCCCACTGCAATGCATCATTGGCTAAGTGTAGTAATCCATGCGTATTGTACGTTGCATTATGTACTCCATATAATTGTAAAAATTCAGCAAAATATTCTTCTAACAAGCGCTTCGCATATCTATTTTGTTCGATATCAATACCAGGAGTTGCTAGAAGACGTATAGTCACTGAGAGTTTTATAAAATGATTATACATATACATCGGGCTTTACTATCTTGCGCAAGACAATGGATCCAGTATACAACAGAAATTCACGAAATTCAGTGGCTTTCATGCAATCGAGTTCGTCCAACACTCTCGGTTTACGAGCAAAATCATTTGTAACATACTTTCAAAGTTTCAGCTGCCGTTTGGAAATCTCTAGAATTTGTTGTGCACTCAACTTCATAGGATTTAGCTTTCTAGTTATTAGTTTTAACATTTTTTTTACTTGGCCTAAGATCACTAAATGCATGTAATCATATGGCATTTGTGAAATCATATCAATGTTAAGCCTTAATAAAGGACTTATTCCTGTATGATGTTGTCTTTGAAATTGCATTGCAAATGATTCTGCTGTTCGCAGCGGAGCATTAATTTCTGGATATACCACTTTTTCCTTGCACCACATGCCTTTGGTTTTACACTTATTACATGCATAATATCCTCCATGGCTTTTAATACAGCAGATATATGCTCTTGGAGGAGCATCGCATATAAAACAATCGATGATAAATTTTCTGTTAATATTATTATAATTATAGCCATTTTGTATAAGATCTATTGCTTCTTCAATAAAATACTGTAAAAATACTTCCGCAGCTGGAGGCTTTTGATATCCATGAAAAGCGCTAATGAGAAATGGTGTTTTGTTTTGAAAATTTCTGAAACTTCCTAGAATTGGCCATAATTGACTCTTGGAACTTTTTGTAAGCGGTAATCCATCTATGTTGATAGATAAATGAATTTCCTCAGGTATATATGTAACGGTACCGCTTGTTTTTATAATATGATGTAAGCTTTTGGCAATACCAAAATGAACATATTGACCGTGTTCCATTGGAATATATATCGCCTTTGTCGGAGTTTTTAAAAACGTTCGGGCGTCTGATGGAAAAGATTGCATGGCCTTTTCTTTTCTCAAAACTTTTAATAGACTGGTCACGGCACATCTACAAATTTTATTAGTATGGGTCCATTTCACTAGATTTCTTCGCAATCGATTAATATTTATATCATCATTATTTTCTGATTTTGATGAAGAATTATTGTCGTATTCGTCGGACAATATATTATCTCCAATTGTTACTTCTGGGATAATTTCATCTAGTGCGATTTCCGAGATAAAGTTTGTTTCATTATTATTCACTTCCAGAAGACAATTATTATAATTTGAATATGCCATTTCGTCGTTTTTATGAGCCTGTAGATTGTTGCTTATTTCTTGTACTGCATATTGTGATATTCTTTGTCGATACTTATAACTGTACTGCTTGTGCTTCGGCATGATTGTATTACTACTAAAATAGTTTACAATTATTTAAAAATCATTAAAAAAAGGAAAATATTTTAAAAATAAATTTTTCACATTAAATGTGCTTTATATCCATTTTAAGACTTGATTTTAACTATTTAAGCACTTAAATATTTTTGTTTACACTATTATATTCAGAGCTGTATTTTTTGTAGCGATGCAATCGAACTACAATCTAGTGTATTAATAGAGGATATTGCAATTATCATAATAAAAACATTATAATATATCAGCCAATAGAAGCAAAGTAAAAAAAATATATATAGAAAAGTAAAAAAAGTAAAAGAAATATATATATGTATATATAGAAAAATATTTTAGAAATGGAAAATTTTTCATATCAGAAGTGATTCATTTTAAGACTATTTGACTTAAACTAATAATTGTTTACACTATTGTATATTCAGGACTGTTACTTTTGCAGCAACGCAATCAAACAACACAATCTTAAGTGTATACTTGAGGATATTGCAATATATACAGGGTGTCACTTAATTCGCGCCCACTAAGTACATAGCGTTATTCCTTACCAAAAAATAAGTCGAAAAGTCCTGAACAATATTTTCTTATAACACTTAATAAAGCAGCAATTATTGAATAAAATACGACCAAATAGCGTCAAACTTTTATTTGGTGCACGTTAGTGAGCCTAGTAATATGTACTCGCGCACACTGTCATACGCGCGACTCACTAACGTGCACCAAATTAAAGTTCGACGCTATTTGATTGTATTTTATTCAATAATTGCTGCTTTATTAAGTGTTATAAAAAAAATATTGTTCAAGATTTTTCGATTTATTTTTTGATAAGGAATAACACTATGTACTTAGTGGGCGCGAATTAAGTGACACCCTGTATATATATGTATGTATATTGCAATATCCTCAATTATACATTATATTAGATTGTGGTTTGATTGTGTTGCTGCAAAAGAAACAATTCTGAATATACAATACTGTAATTAGTTTAAGTCAAATAATCTTAAAATTGGTATGAATCACTTTTGATATGGAAAATTTGTCAGTTTTAAAAGATTTTCTTATTTTATATCTTATTTTTCTTTTTATAAAAAATTCTAACCTAACACTTACTGCTGCCAGAGAGCATGTGAAGTGACCGTTACAGGAAGGAACCCAAGATTTATATCAAGCTCCGTTGAGCTGCACACGTAAGTATATGCGGTTTTTGATAATCAGATTGTTATGTTCGCTTGTATTATCTTTCTAAACACGTTCTACAATTCTACACCTCTGTCAGCGAGATCGAAACTGATGGCATCACTAATGATAAAAGGCGCTGAGCGCACATGCACGAACATGACTCCTCTTAGGGCGAACTCATAAAAGCAGAAAACAGAAATAAAGTAGAAGAGTCAATCAGAACTTGCATTGGTATATAAATTTACCACTAAGTTTATATAATACCTAGTAATAATCAATTATTATACAATTATATATAATAGATGTATACAATTATAATATAAAATTTATATTAATAAATGTATGCAATTAAAATGTAAAATAAATGTATCTAATATTATTTAATAAAATTAAAAATTTTTTGAATTAGATTTTATAATAAATTGAAACATAAGGTATATTAATAACGATGGACATTTTTCGCATTTCTGCGTAAATATATAATCTTATTTCTGGACGTTCAAACAATGTCTATAGGATGTACTTTAGACATCCAATAAATTGCGACATAAATGGGACTTCCTGGACGTTCAAACAAAGTCTTTAGGATGTACTTTAGACATCCAATAAATTGCGACATAAATAGGACTTCCTAGGACATATTTTGGATGTCCAAGGATGTCGAATTGTTGCGTGGGTATATACCACCATTCATATACGGTATATGGACACAGTATGCTGTATATGTTTGTGTGTACGTACACACACGTACGTACACACACACACACACACGCGCGCGCGCGCGCGTATTATATTGTTTTCACAGCTTTTAAGATCTCCTTATAAGACGTTTTTATGTTAAATATTTTTTACTTTCTATTCGTTAGGATATACCTGTCCTTTTTGTATTGTGTGAGAAACGCACGATGGATGTATATAATGCGATTTGGCAAAAGATGGAGCTCCATCCGAATGCACACTATCCTTGGTCTTACCATGGCCTTGCAATTGGCACCGGTTAATGCATTTGTAATGTCACATTATTGTAATGTTTTATGTGTACAATAGTCTCAAGCGCACGCGCCAGTGGTACGTGCTCCTCATGCTTAAACGTTACTGCTGAATATATCGATATTTTCTGCAAAGTTAAATCACAATAAATTAAAAATCTCAAAATATTTTACTTCAAAAGTGAAAAGAAAAATATATATATGCAAGTATTAAAAAAAAAGTTTTAGAATTTTAAAATTAATATTAACGTGTCGACTCTCCTATCTAGTTTTTTGAGAGCTTTAAATTTAAGAGAAATGTTATGTACATTTATGTAGAAAAGTTTAAATTTATACAACTTTTTTAGCTATAATTTATATATCAGATAAGTTAAATTAATGAGACATTAGAATACGATTACATATTTGAATACGAAAAACACTTACTGCTTTTTTCAGTATTTGATATGCTATTGTTTAATATAACAATAAACCATTTCAGAGAATATTGATACATAGTATCGGTTGAAGATCAACGATATAAAAATATTTATGCCCGATTTGCTGCTGACATGTATAATGATCTTGTTAAATCGATATTTGTTTGCGTAAGTTCGGTAGTTTCCATCTTTATCTATATTAAAAGAATCATGTTTTTTTAGAGTGTTCTCTCTCCTTCTCTCTCTCGATAAATTTATACGATTATATATAGTAAGAAGAGAAGAAGTCTTTATATATATAATTGTATTTTTAATATTAAATAGCTTTTGTCACTCCCTATTTTCAATGAATTAAATATATGTATGTAGGTATGCAATTTATATCTTACTAGATTAAAAAGGTAATTTTTTTGATATTACTCAATCTTGGTTTCCTCGCTCTTGGCTTTGGAAGCCTCCAAGGTAAGATCAGGTCAATGTCGTCAACTATCGATTCTTTGGATATTGCGAGTATGTGATGAATTTTATGTTCGATCGCCTTCAGATCTTGCTTCATTTCGACACTTGACACAATAAGCGTATTTCTTTCTCGTTCGAGATCAGGACGTTCTTGGATCGTGGCTAGAGAGAACATCTGAGTGACAAGACCACTGTAAAATTATACATATATGTGAGATATTAGATACAAATGTAACGTTTAACCTATATCAACCGATGTCAAGCCAAGTTTTTTTCTTCATCAAATAAGATTAAGTCAACTTTATTTACTTTATCATTTTTTATATCTTTCATCTTAAAGACTAAGTACGTTAATTATTCAATCTTGTGTCATATACATTTATATTGATATTTAGAAAATAGAAGAGTAAATTTTCTGAGATAAGAATTAAGGAGAAAAAGAATTCGCGCATATCCAATTGAATATATGCAGATACTAGATTCCTTCTATCTTAAGAATAGCAATTGAAATTCTCAACGTATACAATTACTGTTAAATAAATTATTAAATGATTACTTTTGTCGCGAAATGATAATATTTTATTAGTAAAGTATGTTTTATAATTCTATAATAATTACATACACACTGTGACCGTGATTATTTTCTGGGATAATTATAATTATAATTATTTAAAGGGTCGATGTTAAGGACTACCGGCACACCTTCGGCGCGATATACGTAAACCGAACGGTAATTGAAACGAAGCAATTATACCATAAGCTGGGCGCCAGGCGCGAAAATTCGCGCCGTCGACAACGAACTTTACGAAAATCACGAATTTTGCATCAATCGGAAATCGCGACGGACAATACGCGGCTATTCAGTCAACGGAATTGGTAGAGGGGGTGGTCTTTGCGGTCGGGACGGGAGAGAATCGAGATAGGCATTAATAATTTACACCGAGATATTGATATGGAAGAATATAATATATAGTAAATTGTATTTGAGAAAGTAATTATAAGATAACTGAGAATGACAGAGAGAATATTAGTGAAAAGATTTTGACAAACAGAATTATGGAAGTGAAAATGTATAGAAACAGAATAATAGAAAAGAAATAATAATAATAAATACAATTCGTAATATTATGGCCAGCTGTTTGTCGGCCGAACGGCTCCTCGCGGTCGAGCACAAGGATATCGAATTTCACGCGCGAGCCGAAAGTCAATTCTCCGGCGGAGAGTTTTCCGCGACTCGAGGCTTATCCGGGCCTCGGCAGCGAAGAAAATTCCTCCGTAGGCCGACAATTAACTTGCGCTCGCCCGCGTGTAATTATCAAATTCTCACAAAGTCAGACAAGAGAGAAAATTAGGCGCTTAGAGCAGCCGTATACGCCGCGACAATAATATTGGTCGATATATTCAATTAATATCGCGGTACGACTCGTATTACTGATCGGAATTATACGCGGAATGAACTGCCTTTACGATAGCGACGAACGTTTCAATCTAATAACACAATAAATAACCATATTCCGAATGTACACTATAATTCGGAAGCGACTAAATAAGATATTAACTTTTACGCGACACATATAATTCCGTTACTACACAATACGAAACGAACATACGATTTTACAGACGCGTAATATACAAGGCGGTTACGTGTACGAGCTCAATAATATCCAAGATCACACACGATAGCGAGAAAGAACAATTAAGTAATTAACAAGACGCAAAAATATTGACTGTCGGCGGCAAATGATCTCAGGAGAGAGAGTACTCACGCGGATCCGTCGGCTCGGATGAGTCGTTTCGCCGATCTACTGCGCAATAAATCGAAATAACTAAAATCGTGTAAAATAACGATACAAAACCTTACTCACGACAGCGATGACTACGGGGCGCGACTCATCCGAACCTTACTCGAAATTTTTGGCAGCTTTACATGTAGTCGACGTCAGTCTCACCGGCAGGAACTTTATAAATCTCCTTCTGATCTCCTCAAGAAAAGGGCCTCCGCTCTACTCGCTCGCTCGCCGGACAGTGACGAACGGAAGGCCCGCAGGAGACACGCCGGTACATTAATATGTAATAGGGCCACGTGTGGCGCTTCCGAATTACGCAGGGCCGTGGCGCGGCCTTGCGGGTCCTTGTGGTCTTCGCGCTTCTAATCTCCGGCCCCCGTATTCCTTTGCTCGCTTCTTATTAATTTCCGGCCTCGGAACGCACTCATTGCGGCAGCGTACGGTTGCATCCGGCCCTCCTGATTCTTTATTAGCGGATGTTTCGGCGATCGATTTCCTCTTCGATCGCTTCGTCTCGCCCAGAAATTCGGGCCCGCGCTTCGGATACAGTGCCGTAGCTCCTCCTCGGGGCTCTCGCGCTCCTTGCGCTTGAGTGGCCTTTCCCCGTGATGGCTTCCTTCGTGCCTGCGAAGCGTAATTATTAAACACAAAGGGCGGCCGCTTCGATTCTTCGGTTAATTACAGTAATTCGGATTCTGATTTGATTATTCTTACCGGGCGTGTTCCTCTTTTACGGTGCCGGCCTCCCTGCGTCCTCGACGTTAACTTTGCCCCTCTGGTCGTTCGCCGGATGAGATCCCGTCGACCGCATGAATGCTACCGTCCTTACGCTAATTCTTCACCAAATGTGAAACGCCAATAAAAAAGACCCGATAACCGCGGGATCGCGTCCGATCCCGCGCTCAGACCGCGCTCTCTCTCCCTAAATCGAGAGAGAGCGGAGGCCCGCGCGACCGATCCCGGCCGGGCTTATCAGCCCTTGTGACGGACGTACAAAATGTCACGTCACAACTCCCCCTTCCCAGAGGAGGACCGAGGAGGTCTTTATTAACGACAGACGTCGTTAGCCACCAAGATGCGAGCATATCGATCCTTCTATAATCAGTCAACTTGTATTAGTGTAATTTTTACTTACTTTTCTTGATAATGACGATGGCCTACTCTCTCCGGAAGTTTGCCGTAAGCTTAAACATTAACATGCGACATGCAGACAACTCGCCGTAATCGCTCAGGATCTATTAGTTATACCGGGACGGGGGAGCGTGATTAGGTGAAATGAGAGATTCTGAGAATTAGCGTGGCCCTCACTCCTTTTATTGGGATACGACAGCGAGACCAGGAGCACAAAACAAAAAAAAATGTTAACTCAAGAACATAATATCAACCTAATGGGTTTAAGGGTAACCTAAAGTGTATAATAATAACATAAAGAGTGATAATAATGGCGTAATAGTAATACGAATAAGAAAGTTAAAGTCTCTGTCGCTCGTGGGAGAGGTCCTCCACGATAACGCGTCATGGGAAGGGGAGGTCCCTATTCCCCAAATGTCCCTGTTGCGGGCGATATGGCCCCAAGTTGCGGCACTCCTCGCCGCAGTTGGAACAGGTCCGCATCGTCACGCCACGTTGCCCGCACCCGTAGCAGTACGGGTTATTCCGCGGGAATGGACAATTCGTGTACCGATGATCGGTGGCGCGGCAATTCCAGCATAAGGTGGCCGTTCTTGCTGGCGCCACCGACGAGGACGATCGGCGGCGGGTGACCCTCTCCGCTGGTCCCTTCTCGTCCTTTCCGGCTGAGGGGCCCCTGGGCTGGCTCCGTTCCCTGGGCGTATCCCGGGTGGGGCGGCGTGCTGGGGATCGTCCCCGTCTCTCCGGCGTATTTCCCGGTGATCGGTACCGGTTCTGGCTCCTTTGGTTGGCCCTTCGGGGTGATCTCTCCTGCGACAGCGACGGTGGGGGTGCTTCCCTCGGTAGCGGGGGTGGTCCCCTCGGCGGTGCTATCCCTCTCGAGCCGATTAGTGCCAATTCGCTCGGTGGGACCGGTCGGATTCCCCGACCACGGCCCCTCGGTATTCCATGGCTCTCCATCGCGTTAGGTGGTCCCGCCAGGCTCCCCGTGGTAATTTCTACCTGGGTCCCCACGGTTCTTTGCTGCTGGGAGGACGTCTCCGTTCCCCTCGTGCAGCGGTCCGGTGACGCCTGGGTCCCGGAGGTGCTCCGTGGTATCGGGATCGTTTGCATCCCGATAGCCCGAACCTCCGTTGTGGGAGTCTGGGTGCTGCTTTCGGCTAACTCTGTCGGGGTGTGACCAAAAAACCTCGTTCAATATCTGGTCCACTGACCAGGTCCTCTCGGTCTGCACTCCCAACTCCCGGGTGTCAGGGAACTCTCGTACCCGGGCCCCCTCCGTGGTGAACTGTTGGCGGCGGTGTCGTTCGAGCACGTCCCCCAGCTCCGTCCAAAACGCGGGGTGTTGGCGGCTAATGTCGTTAAAGAGTCCCGTATATCGGCTTCTGAAAAGCCGCCATTCATTGGCCATGCTTCTTTTGGCTTTGTTCGGCAGCGAGGTGTTAAGCGAGCTCGCTCTCCTTCTTACAGGAAGCGATCTAAAAGCGTGGAGGGTGGTAGGGTTTAAGATCCTTTACATGCACCTTGCCAGCGAAATCGTCATGCAAATCGGTGAGCTCGTACACGACCGTAGAGAGAATTTTACTTATCCGGAAAGGTCCATGGAATTTCGGCGCTAGTTTAGCAGCGATATTTTGCGCCGCTGAGGACAGCACGTGCTGCCTCTTTAACACTAGATCGCCGACCTGAAATACGATATCTCTCCGCCGTAAGTTATAATACGACGACTGCTTCTGATATGCCCGCTCGAGGTTTTCGGACACCCACTCATGTAAAGATTGTAAATTCCTCATGCGTTCGGACCACTCGGCCGGATCTCTAGGCTCGATCGCGGCAGCCTCTTCGCATCGCGCACGCAACGGGTTCGAAGGTTTTAACTCCCTACCTAAATTCAAAAGCGCCGGAGAGGTACCGATCGAGGAGTGATGAGCGGTATTATACGCAAAACGGAAATCCCTTAAATGCTCATCCCACTCTCGATGGTCTCTCTCCAAGAAGGCAACGATCATTGTCTTTAAAACCCGATTAACCCGCTCCACGGGATTCGCCTGCGGATGGTACGGTGGAACGGTAGTGTGGCTAATCCCGTGCTCGGTAGCGAACGACTGCACCGTCTTATTGACGAATTCGGTCCCATTATCAGTTAGCAGGAATCGCGGTGCTCCCCATCGCGACACTACCTCTTCTAGAGCCTCGCAGATCTTTTTGCCGTTTGCGGCTCGTAACGCGAAACATTCAATCCATTTTGTGAATAGATCTTGTACTACTAAAATATACGCGAAACCCGATTTACTTTTAGGGAACGGACCCATGATATCGGTAGCGATCACGGTCCACGGTCCCTCTACTACCCGATGACCCATAAGACCGGCAGGTCCGGCCTGCTCTACCTTGGTACGCTGACAAGTGTCGCACCGCTTAACGTGATCCGCGGTATCTCGAAACATATTCGGCCAATAATATCGAACCGCTAGTCTTTGAAACGTTTTCTCGACTCCGAGATGTCCGGCCTGCGGTTCGTTGTGCGCCTCTCTCAGAGCCTCTTCCCTCAATTCTCTCGGCAACACTAATTTCCACCGATCTAGATCTTCGACAATTTCCGATATGATCGCTTTTGGTCTACAGAAGTATAATTGTCCGTCCACTATTCTCCAGTCAGTGAATCGCCTAACCTTACTTTCTACATCCGCGACACGTTTCTTATACCACGCGTCCGTTGTATTCGCGATAGCTTCGGCTTCTACGACAGCGATCAAGGGAACTTCGGTATTATCCTCAAACATACGCGATAAGGCGTCTGGCACGTGATGTAACGCGCCCTTTCTATGGATTATTTCATAATCATACTCCAGTAATTCTAAGGCCCATCTCGCGAGCCGGCCCGTTGGGTTGCGCAAATTATGCAGCCATCGTAAGCTGCTATGATCAGTTACTACGGTGAATCTATAACCTTCCAAATATGGTCTAAACTTCTTTATAGCCCAGACTACCGCCAAGCACTCCTGTTCCGTGACCGAGTACTTTTTCTCTGGGTCGGACAAGGCTCTACTCGCGAAAGCTACTACGTGTTCCACATCGTTGACGCTCTGTGTAAGCACGGCTCCTATCCCGACCGAACTCGCGTCAGTTTGTAAAATAAACGGAACGTTGAAATCCGGACACGACAGCGTAGGCGCGGCAACGAGATGCGAGCGAATCTGTTCGAAAGCGTTTTCCTGATCATTCGACCATTCCCATCTTTGATTCTTTTTCAATAAGCGCGTTAAAGGTTCGCTGAGCGTCGCGAACTGCGGAATGAATCGACGGTACCAGGAGGACATACCTAGGAAGCGACGTAATTGTTTGATATTTCGCGGGGCCGGATATTCCAAAATTGGACGCGCCTTTTCAGGATCTACCGTTAACCCTTCCCTTTGGACTATAAACCCGAGATATCGGACCTGAGAACGACAGAACTCGCACTTATCGGGATTGATCGTTAATCCGGCATCGAAAATTTTTCTCAATACGCGATCTAGCCATACCAGGTGTTCGTCAAAAGTAGGCGTGACAATAACAATATCGTCAAGATACGCGAAAGCGTGTGGTTCCATCTCGGGCCCGATCAATTTGTCTAATAGTCGTTGGAATGTCGCGGGTGCCCCCGTTAGCCCGTAGGGCATTCTCGTAAAGTGATACAAGCCTTTCCCGGGTACGCTAAAGGCAGTAATCTCGCGGCTTTCCTTGGCCAGAGGTATTTGAAAGTACGCCTGGCTCAAGTCGATCGTAGAGATATACCGGGCTGATCTTAACTTGTCCAGTATGCCGTTCATATTCGGCAGCGGATACGCGTCTTTCTTCGAAACCCCATTGACTTTACGAAAGTCCAAACAAAAACGATATTTCCCGTTCGGCTTTTTAACCATTACGATCGGGTTGGACCACTCGCTAAATGAAGGCTCGATAATTCCGGCTGTTAACATCTTATCGACTTCTTCGCGTATGGCCTCCTGCACCTTCGGTGACACGAGATAACACCTTTGCTTAATTGGTCTATTTTGCCCTACATCTATTATGTGTTCCGTCAGCGAGGTGGTACCGGGGTTTTCGACAGCTTCTGGTAGGCGATCTTTCAAAAATCTTTCTAATTTATTTGTTTCGGTTGGCGATAATTCAGAGAGTCCACAGCAAGTTATCGGAGTTTCGCACGCCGACGGCAACGCATATCTTATCGAGGGATCGTTCGCGAAATGCCATTCCGCGGCAGCGAAATCTAAAGCGATACCGAACGCACACAAGAAATCCATCCCCACTATACACGAGACCGCTAAACTCGGTAACAAACACGCGGATATAGTATGGCTGCGATCCATCAACGTAAGCGATATCTCGATTTCCTCGCGCACCTCCGCTAGTTGTCCGTTCGCTGTGCGGATCTGTGTAATACGATTGCGGCAGATCGGTAATCCTAATTGTCGGACGATCTTTATTCCGTCGGCACCGAGTATCGTACGATTTGATCCGGAATCGACTAACGCGCGCAAAGGTTTCCCCTGTACATAGACTTTAAAATAGCGTAAGGGGGGTAGCTCCAAGAAATCCAGATCGGTCGTATTCGACGATAGACTCGGTATTATCTGTACGTTACTTACGGTGCGGGCTTCTCTTTCTTTTGCCGGAGTCGCTGGAGCCCGCGCTACCGACTCCCTTACTCGTTTCCCGAGAATACCGGACACGTCTTGACCGTTACGTTTGCTTTTCCGCACCGATAGCAATACGTTCTTCGCGATTCTGAGCATTCGCGCGCTATATGACCGGTCTTCTCGCAGTTCCAACATTTAACGCTCCGGTTGGATGCGGGCGCATTGGCTGTCGCGGAAGAGGCAGCGACCGGCGTGGCTTGCGCGGGCGCGGTAGCGACTGGGTTTGTTCGATTGTCACTTGTGCCCTTTCTAGATCGTTTACCGTTCCCTTTCGTGTTTGGTTGTTGGGCGGTCGCGATACCGGCGGCAGCGACGGTTGTCGTCGGTTTATTGCCCTTACGTGAGGATCTATACGCGAGATCGGGGAAAATCGATTGTTCGGGTGGAGGCGGCGCGCGATATCGACTTACCGCGTCATAGCTCTGTTCCACCCTCGTGGCTAAACTCTCTAATGACGCAAAATCGTATACGTCCCGACGATGGACAGAAATCTGTAATCGCGGCAGCATATTACGGTGAGCGTGATTTAATTGCTCTTCCAGACTCCACGGAGGGCTTAACCGCTCAAACAAGGCGCGGATACACGTTAAAAAATCCGCGACGGACTCGCGTTCCCCCTGCGTACGTCGCATTATTTCATCTCGTAACGCAAATTGAAAATCCGGGCTACCAAATCGTGAACGCCAAGCTGACTCAAAATCTCGCCACGTTCGCCACCGACCGCGCTCATTCCGATACCAATAGAGCGCGATACCCGATAAAAAGAACGGAATGCATTTAAAAATCTCTTCATCTTCCACGGCAACGAGCGCGCGACCCTCTTCAATTCGTGTCAAAAATGCTTCCGCGTCACTTCCGCGGGCGCCCGAAAATTTCAAATTCCATCGGCGCATCAACTGATATACGTCAACCGCGGAGGAGTTATTACGAGACGCGACACGATTTTCCCGATCGCGATGTGGTAACTCTAATCGTGGGGGTCGTACGTGCAACCGGGTGCGCTCCGTGCTCGCTCCCTCGTTCGATACGGTAACCAGCCCTTCGCGGCTATCGGGCCGCGCCGGAGCCTCCTCTGTGGGATCGTCCGTATCGTGTGGGCCCATATTCGTGGGTGTACGCGGCGGTTCCCACCCCAATTGCGCGCATCGCTCGAATTTAATTAATCGCGATCGCAACACGGGCATGGTCCCGTCGGTACTCTGCCCGCGATTCCCTAATTCCTCGCGTAATCGTTCTAACGGCAACGTATATATCCATTCGATTTTGGTATCCTCCTCCGAACTCATTTTGTTTATTATTATTCCCTTAACGCGCGAGATAACCGTTACTTAATGATAGCGAGAGAAATACCGAAAATAAATATTTTAGAAGCGAGATCTATTCTCCGAATTGCTGTGAACTCCCGAAAACGTAAATATTTAATCGAATTATTATTGAGCGGTACGTGAGAGAAGTCTCTGAGATCGGCGAACAATAGGTCTATTATCTACACGCAAACACACGTGTCAAACAATCGTACGCAAAAACACGCGTAAATACGGCAGCGGTCAACGCGACCCTCGAGCAGCCAAATTCCGAAACATGATACGTCGGAGAAATTCTTATTCTCGATATTAACCGTAATCACCGGAAAAGCGCACGAAATTCCACAGACTCTCTTACCGATCATTAGTTTAATAATTCACCGCAAAATTCAGCACACATAATATAAAAGCAGTATAATCTCATATAGCACACAATATAAATACCATTAAAAATATAATATCAATATAACATCCTGCAAGAATTGGTTAGTGCACAAAATATAAAAGCAGAGAATATTAGTAAGCGGCCTTTAATAATCATTCGTCCTTTAATACTATTGCTGTTAGTCTCAACAAGAAAGAAAACAATTTACTTGGTAAAAGAAAAATTCACAAGAAATCATTATTCAAACAATCTTTCTTTTAGTTTAATTAATGGTTATTTAAATACTTCAACTATGCCTCGTTCGTACTTCTTATTTCAATTTAATCCAAAATCTTTTACTAGTTAATCCACTGTAATCTAACGAGGCAACGACATTTTAATAATTTTATTGTAAAGAGGAAATAGAGTAAGATAACAAATGTATTTGATTATCAGAGCAATCTTAATTATCTTCGAAAAATCAAGAAAATTATAATATTCATACTTATTCGTACTTAAATCTTTAGGACGCAGGCCGTAATTACTAACAACGAAGCGTAAAGATCAATAGCAGCAATATTCAGATCATCCAGATAATTTTAAGCACAAGAATAATATATATCACACAAAATAATTATACACAAGCAATAATATTCAGCAGTAAACAAAATTTTCAATATCAGTCATAAATATTCAGAATGTGATCAAATATAACATCGTACTTGCCAATCTCGATTTCTCAAAATTCCCGTTTATCGTGGGCCCCACGTTGGGCGCCAATTTGTGACCGTGATTATTTTCTGGGATAATTATAATTATAATTATTTAAAGGGTCGATGTTAAGGACTACCGGCACACCTTCGGCGCGATATACGTAAACCGAACGGTAATTGAAACGAAGCAATTATACCATAAGCTGGGCGCCAGGCGCGAAAATTCGCGCCGTCGACAACGAACTTTACGAAAATCACGAATTTTGCATCAATCGGAAATCGCGACGGACAATACGCGGCTATTCAGTCAACGGAATTGGTAGAGGGGGTGGTCTTTGCGGTCGGGACGGGAGAGAATCGAGATAGGCATTAATAATTTACACCGAGATATTGATATGGAAGAATATAATATATAGTAAATTGTATTTGAGAAAGTAATTATAAGATAACTGAGAATGACAGAGAGAATATTAGTGAAAAGATTTTGACAAACAGAATTATGGAAGTGAAAATGTATAGAAACAGAATAATAGAAAAGAAATAATAATAATAAATACAATTCGTAATATTATGGCCAGCTGTTTGTCGGCCGAACGGCTCCTCGCGGTCGAGCACAAGGATATCGAATTTCACGCGCGAGCCGAAAGTCAATTCTCCGGCGGAGAGTTTTCCGCGACTCGAGGCTTATCCGGGCCTCGGCAGCGAAGAAAATTCCTCCGTAGGCCGACAATTAACTTGCGCTCGCCCGCGTGTAATTATCAAATTCTCACAAAGTCAGACAAGAGAGAAAATTAGGCGCTTAGAGCAGCCGTATACGCCGCGACAATAATATTGGTCGATATATTCAATTAATATCGCGGTACGACTCGTATTACTGATCGGAATTATACGCGGAATGAACTGCCTTTACGATAGCGACGAACGTTTCAATCTAATAACACAATAAATAACCATATTCCGAATGTACACTATAATTCGGAAGCGACTAAATAAGATATTAACTTTTACGCGACACATATAATTCCGTTACTACACAATACGAAACGAACATACGATTTTACAGACGCGTAATATACAAGGCGGTTACGTGTACGAGCTCAATAATATCCAAGATCACACACGATAGCGAGAAAGAACAATTAAGTAATTAACAAGACGCAAAAATATTGACTGTCGGCGGCAAATGATCTCAGGAGAGAGAGTACTCACGCGGATCCGTCGGCTCGGATGAGTCGTTTCGCCGATCTACTGCGCAATAAATCGAAATAACTAAAATCGTGTAAAATAACGATACAAAACCTTACTCACGACAGCGATGACTACGGGGCGCGACTCATCCGAACCTTACTCGAAATTTTTGGCAGCTTTACATGTAGTCGACGTCAGTCTCACCGGCAGGAACTTTATAAATCTCCTTCTGATCTCCTCAAGAAAAGGGCCTCCGCTCTACTCGCTCGCTCGCCGGACAGTGACGAACGGAAGGCCCGCAGGAGACACGCCGGTACATTAATATGTAATAGGGCCACGTGTGGCGCTTCCGAATTACGCAGGGCCGTGGCGCGGCCTTGCGGGTCCTTGTGGTCTTCGCGCTTCTAATCTCCGGCCCCCGTATTCCTTTGCTCGCTTCTTATTAATTTCCGGCCTCGGAACGCACTCATTGCGGCAGCGTACGGTTGCATCCGGCCCTCCTGATTCTTTATTAGCGGATGTTTCGGCGATCGATTTCCTCTTCGATCGCTTCGTCTCGCCCAGAAATTCGGGCCCGCGCTTCGGATACAGTGCCGTAGCTCCTCCTCGGGGCTCTCGCGCTCCTTGCGCTTGAGTGGCCTTTCCCCGTGATGGCTTCCTTCGTGCCTGCGAAGCGTAATTATTAAACACAAAGGGCGGCCGCTTCGATTCTTCGGTTAATTACAGTAATTCGGATTCTGATTTGATTATTCTTACCGGGCGTGTTCCTCTTTTACGGTGCCGGCCTCCCTGCGTCCTCGACGTTAACTTTGCCCCTCTGGTCGTTCGCCGGATGAGATCCCGTCGACCGCATGAATGCTACCGTCCTTACGCTAATTCTTCACCAAATGTGAAACGCCAATAAAAAAGACCCGATAACCGCGGGATCGCGTCCGATCCCGCGCTCAGACCGCGCTCTCTCTCCCTAAATCGAGAGAGAGCGGAGGCCCGCGCGACCGATCCCGGCCGGGCTTATCAGCCCTTGTGACGGACGTACAAAATGTCACGTCACAACACATATATATGCACATAAAAAAAATTATTTAAAGAATTTTTATATATAGTATAGATTTATACAAAGTTCTCGCGCATATATGCAAAATATTCACATAGATATTTTCTTTAAAAAAAATTGAAATCTTACCTCTAACAGAGAGTGAGCGCCAAGTTGACTATTAGCATTTTTATCGCTATTTCCGGGATATAATGCAGATTTGATAATCTCGCAATAATCAGTTAGATAAAGACGAAAATCAAAGTTGTAAGGTACGATATTCTCGCCGATTTTGATACTCAATTGTCCGACATGCTTGAATAATGAATGCGTAAAAATCGGGTCTAGGGCAGCGTCCAGTTCGGTACCAACATTTTCCATTAAACAATATCTTCCATGGAAGGCTACCTCTTTACTCTAACTGCGTAGTCCACCTCATCATGCACAAACATGTACAATCATGCACGATTTTTTTTTTAACGTTCTCTTCGAGTGAAGGAGATTTAACGTGCCGATTCCTTCGGTTGTATAACACGTGGCCAAGTGAAACTTGGCCAAAACTCAAAAATAGGGTCCAAACAAAGGACACGCGGAGAACGCGCTAAAACACGTCCATCCACGTTCGCGAACGACAACGGAAAGGGATCATGCCCAACAATGTTCTTCAGAGATTAAGAGCGATAGCGCCACGTGTGTGTGTGAGCGCTTTAAGATCGTTCTATATTAGTCGCAGTCGTAAAGAAATTGACAAATCACAGTCTATTATTCTCCTTGCGATCGAAGAGTAATAGACTGTGATTGGTCAATATCTTACGATTCTTACGACTGCGTCTTATGTAGAACGATCTTTATGGGCTGCGTTCCAAAATTATCGATTTTCGATCATGGCTGTGTTCATAATTTCACTGCCTACTAGGAACCTTTATAGTATACATGTGTATATATGACTTGAAGTCATACATACATGAACGTATATGACAGTAGTGCGCCAAAAGGGAGAGGTTCAATTGGACACGGTACAATTGGACACGTTGCAAATGGACACGAAATTTTGCACACGGTTCAATTGGACATTGATCAAGTAAACACCGTTTATTTGGACACGTAAAAGTTGCACACCGTTTATTTGGACACGTAAAAGTTGCAGCTGTGCAACCGTGTGCAACTTTTACGTGTCCAAATGAACGGTGTGCAACTTTTACGTGTCCAAATGAACGGTGTGCAACTTTTACGTGTCCAAATGAACGGTGTCCAGTTGATCGGTGTCCAATTGAACCGTGTGCAAAATTTCGTGTCCATTTGCAACGTGTCCATTTGCAACGTGTCCAATTGTACCGTGTCCAAATAAAGGCCACTCCGCCAAAATACAAATAAGATAAATATACCTATTACGTACGTAATACAATGTAAAATATTGAATAGTTACTAACATTATTATGTACATATATACAAAATTCAAACACCTATTCAGATGAATTTCTGTTTAATATATACATGTACATTTTTAATAAATATATAGATGTTCATTAAATATTTTCGTTGAACATTTTACGGAGACAAATATGTAGAAAACGTAGTTTACTATAGATATGTAGATATCTAGTAGATATCTAATAAATATCTATTTGGTGTAAATAGCTTCTTTGTGAATGGATATGTAGATAACATGTGAATATCTAATAAACATCTTTTTTTGATATTCTTTAGAATAACTACTTGGCGTTTGGGTTGATATTCAGCCACTCACACCGATTTTAGAACTTAAGGCAATTTATCAGATGATCTGGGATTCCATCATGGAATTCCGTGAGTGTATCAGAGTCTGCAATTTTAGTCGGTTTTTTAAATTATGTGTACAATACGTATGTACGTAATAAAGTCATGTGTACAAAATGTTAATATAATTTTCTTATCTTGTGTGTGTGTATGTGTGTGTGTGCGCGCGCGTTTGTGTGCAAGTGTGCGCGGGCGTGTGTGTGCAAGTGTGTGCATGCAAGTGTGTGTGTGTGTGTGTGCAATATGGGTATGTGTGCAATGTGTATGTGTGCAATGTGTATGTGCGCAAAGATGTCATGGTGCAATGTGTATGTGTGCAAAGTGTTAATATAATTTTCTTATTTTATGTTTGCAATACGACCATGTGTGCAATACGTATGTGCGCAATAAAGTCATGTGTGCAATGCGTATGTGCGCAATAATGTCATGTGTGCAATGTGTATGTGTGCAAAGATGTCATGTGTGCAATGTGTTAATAAGATTTTCTTATTTTATGTGTACAATATTGTCATGTGTGCAATTTGTATGTGCGTAATAATGTCATGTGTGCAATGTGTATGTGCGCATTTTGCGTGTGCAATAATGCTTGTAGGCAATCGCCCTATAGGCAATTGGGAATGTCGGCAAACGGAGCTGTCGGCAAAAATTTGTGCGCAAACGAAGCAGTTGGTAATCGAGAATGTAGGCTAACGGAGCCCTCTCAAGAAATTCAATATATGAATTTCTAATTTGTACGAACCATCAGTAATGGAACCACATCCGATAAATTTATTCAATTTATTATTGAATACTCCACAAAAATTGGTTTTAATGTATCCTTCCAGAACTAAAATATGAAAATATATAAGAATGATCAAAGTATTACAATGCATAAAAATATCAAAATATAATATATTGTAATATACAAATATGTAAAATATGTAAATATGTTATGATGAAAAAATGGTAAAATTTAAGTTTTATTATTAATGTAAAAAATTATTTATTGTTAAGGGGGTTTATTTTAAAAAACGACCCAACTGGCAAAAAATAGTCTTTATTATAATGATGTCATAAACGACGTTTCGACCTTTGGTTTAGGTCCTTTTCAAGTCTTAAATAAAATAAAAACATATACAAAAATTAATTAAATTCGGAAGATAGCAAACAATAATGGAAGAGTGAGATGACAAAAGAAGAAAGGAAAACGAAAACAGCGCAAACCTTAATTAACACTAACCTTAGATGAAATATTCATATAATAAAAATTAGTGAAAACTCAGCATCGAAATAATAGATGTCAAACAACGTTCCTGTCAAGAGCAATGATACAACACATACTGAGAAAGAGAGCAATGTTTTAAACGACTTTGATGATGTTATCATAAATAGGGTTTAAATTATCTGTGTCTTTTTGTAAGTTGATCGTGTTGTTATGTTTTTTTATGAAAAACATTTCAGCAATTTCTCTCTTTCTCGTGTGCCTTTCACAATGTAAAATATTCGGAGATGTCCAATTAAAGTCGTGCATATATTCAGTTTTATGTTTACTAATTACATTATGGTTACTCGTATGCACTTTAATATTATTGATATGTTCTTTGATTCGAGTGTTCAAATGTCTTTTAGTTTGTCCTATGTAAGTGGCGTCACATTTGTTACAGTCGATCTTATATACTATATCAGTTTTGTCCGTTTTAGATAACTTGTCTTTACCTCGTTTAATCAATTTGTCAAGTTTTTTCGGTATCGTATAAATTAATTTTAAGCTTGTTTTTTTAATTGTTCTGCTAATATTGTCACTTAAATTTTTTATGTAAGGTAATAAAATGCATGACGAGATATCGAACGCTCTGCTATTGTTATCAACACTAATAGTCATATTTTTCCGTTCTCTTAAAGTACATACTCTTTTTTGGACGTAGCGATCAATAATTTTCGGAGGAAAGCAATTGTTAGATAAGATTTTTTTAACCGTACGTATATTTTCGGAATGAAAACGATCATCAGATAACATAATCGCGTGGTCCACCAAATTATTGATAGTGTTGATTTTATAATTAAAGGGGTGGTTAGAATGGTAATTTAAATATCTACCCGAAGAGGTAGGTTTCAAGTACCAATTCGTCAAGAGTTTTCCTCCGCATCTGATAACAGTCGTGTTAAGCAAATTAATCACATTATTATTTTCAATTTCATGCGTAAATTGCAAGCGTTGATGAAAGCTGTTAAAAGTAGATAAAATGGTATCAATCTCAGTCCGCGGAACAATAGTAAAAATATCGTCAACATACCTATCCGAAATATCAAATTAAGACAGTGTGTCTCTAACTCGTCCATGACTAAATCAGCTAAAATGGGTGATAAGGGAGATCCCATTGGAGTGCCATATATCTGTTCATAATATTGTCCGTTAAAACAAAAACTAGTTGACTCTAACACCGTTTCAACAGCATACAGAAATTGTGGTAAACTGAAAGTTGTCTTGTCGGAAATCTCTGTCCAACGTTTCTCAATAGCTTTAAGGGCTAAATCTTTCGGAATATTCGTAAATAATGACGTAACATCCAGAGAGATCAACACCTCGTTATCTTTAATGGTATGGTTTTTAATGATATTCGCGAACGTCCATCCATCCTTGATGTGCGATGAAGGTTTTCTAATCGAGCGTTCAAGTATCTCATGGATCAACCACCCCTTTAATTATAAAATCAACACTATCAATAATTTGGTGGACCACGCGATTATGTTATCTGATGATCGTTTTCATTCCGAAAATATACGTACGGTTAAAAAAATCTTATCTAACAATTGCTTTCCTCCGAAAATTATTGATCGCTACGTCCAAAAAAGAGTATGTACTTTAAGAGAACGGAAAAATATGACTATTAGTGTTGATAACAATAGCAGAGCGTTCGATATCTCGTC